>JASDQU010105229.1:73552-85906 GCA_032191745.1 Picea mariana
CTGTCCGTTATGGTGCAGTCCAACGGTCTGGTGGTGAACCATAAATGCCTTTCTACCCGTTCGGAGGGTCGGTCGAACGGTTATATTGGTCCCAACGGCTATATTTATTTTCCATGGTGAAGTGCCATGTGATGTTGCTCTGTTATACCGACGAAGCTCCAATTTTGCAGATTTTCCTTCTACGAAGTTCCCTCTAGAACCTTTTGTAACTTGTCGATCTTATCTCTCTTCTTACTTAGTTTTCTATCTTTCTTTCCAGTGAGCTTCATCTCGGTATGCCTTTTCCCATTATGATTCTTATCTTCTTTTGGCATAGTTACTCCGCGTTGTTGAGATTATTTCCTAAGAGTTGAGGGTGATACTTCTTCTTTATCTGGAATAGGTACTTCAATCTTCTATGGATCTTCTAGTGTTCTTGCAACTTTGACATCCGGGTCTCTGGTGTTAAATAGCTTTGATTTTTTCTTCTATTCTTCAATTAAGTGTGTGATCCTTCTAGTCATGAAATATTTTAACTCTTTCCTCTTCTGCGCTAAAACTTCTTTTTCTTCTTGATTTTTGGCCTGATTTCTTTCAATCCAAGGTTTTCCTAGTAGCATGGTAAATGGGGAGCTATTCTCAATAAAATCAATAATCTCAAAATCTTCCTCTGTCAAAGTTCCATTGGCATTCATAGATATTTGGGTGAGCTTTCCACATAGGTTTATCAACTTTCCTCTAAATAGACCTAGTCCTCCCAATGAAGGAGTCATAGCAGGCTTCCCTAAAAGTTCCCAAGTTCTTTTTGTCATGACATTCGCATGTGTTCCCTCATCCAGAACACAGTCAATGTCGAAGTCTCCTATTCTTGATTCAAGGCATTCTTTTTCTTTGAAGATTTCTGATAAACTGACATGTCGGTGGTCATTTAGGGTTTCTTTTATCTGTAGAAATACTTTCTCTGATTCTTTCCGGGGTTCTGCCATTTCTGGATCTGCCTTAGGGTTTTCTTGTCTCATGTTCATTCCTTCAAGCTTAGCAATCATTCTAGGGCAATCCAATACTTCATGGTTCATAGCTTTGCAACAAAGACAACTAGGTCTTCTCCCATGGCATTCCTTAGAAAGATGTCCTGGTTTTCTGCAACTGTAGTAGAGGGTTAATCCTCTCTTTGTTTTAAATGATTCCCATCTCTTTTTACGTTGCGCGCTAGGGTCATAGTAGCTAACCTGCAAACATTTATTTCTAGGATCCTACATCCACTTGTTAGTCCAAACATTCTTTCTATGCATAGGTATAACATATATTTCACTATTCTTATCATATCTACGCATATCAAACCTTCTTTCATCTATTAGTGCCCTAGTTTTCAAGCTAGGATAGAATCTATCAAACATACCTAGATCCATACTTTAGAAACAAAAATTTTCACTTATATTACTTCTACAGAACACAAAGATTTTAGATCTAGAACTTTTCACTATTCCTACCTTTATCAGAGCACAGAGCTTACTGATCTTACCTCTTTTAATTAAAAAATTCTCACTTTTACCTTTCTTAGAGCACAAAGCTTTCAGATTTTACCTCTTTTCTTCAGATCTGACCTCTTTTCTTGGCATAGAGATTCACAGGTCAAGTAGAATGTTGCGCACTAGGGCAACAAATCTACATAAGGAGATCATTTCACAAGGCTTCTTCTTCCTTAGTTCCAACAGTCACAGTTTTAGTCCCGATCTTTGCACAAAGATTCCTCTTCCTTAGTTCCTAGCAATCATAGTTTTAGTCTCTGGAATGAAACCATTTGTTGGCATAGGGGCAGACCCAGGGTTCAATGCTACAACAACGCATAAACAAAAACCTAACTACCGTCCCTTTCAGCAACACCTACGAAGCAGATGAAGTCTCACCCGAGGTAGAGGCAGGGATGGTTGAAAGACTCAGGTGTCTGCAATCTTAGTTGGGACACAAATCTGTGATTGTAATACTTAACATAACACTTAGTTCATCAATATTCAACCATTATCTAATTCGCAGTTAAAACAGAGCATCACATCATTCAGTCAGATATGTAGTATCTAAGCACTCATCTTAGAGAATTAGGTTAGATCTAACATATTCAGGCACTAAGCACATTCACATGGGTCAGATCTAGCATCCATATACATCATTAGCATAAAGCATAAACAGATCTATCTATCTATATCAAAGCACTTAGCAAGTAAATACATAAACACATCAAGACATCACACAAAGCAGAGAAACACAGCATATACGTGGTTCACCCCCAACCTGGGGCTACGTCCACCAACTCTTCTTCTTTATTAGATTCTTCAATAGGTTACATGCATAGAACCTCGAAACCTTACTCCGCATAGGACAGACAGGAAATCTGTGCAGCTCGTTAGATCCACCTTCCCTGAGTAGATCTAAGCACACAACCTTCCATAGCCTCTTACAATGACTTGCACTTAGCTCTACAAGTCCCACACAGTATGCATAGAACGCTTACAATCTTGATCACACAGATTCAAGTTTAGCACTTAGCTATTCCTATGACCTCTCTCATTACATCGCCTAGTATTCTATATATACTTTACAAAATAGGCCTAAACATGGGTAAACCCATGGGATGACATCCCATACCCACTACATAATCCCAAATCCAAAAAAGGACCCAAAAAGGGGCCGAGATCCCGTGATCTCTACTTGATCTTGCGCTCCGCCTTTGACAGGTTGTTGAAGTCTCAAAATAGGTCAAACTTGACCAAGGATATCCCAAAACTTGGTCAAGGGACAACACTGATGACGAAGGAGAAATATTCACTAGATATCTTGTAGTGTCGACTACCTCTACCCACAATTCTTGTGCAAACCCAACACCACTGAGCATGTTCCTTGCCTTGTCCATCAACATTCTATTCATTCTCTTGGAAACTCTATTTTTTTGTGGGGTATATGGTGTGGTATTTTGGAATGCTATGCCATACTTCTTGTAGAACTGATCAAATTCTTTTCCACAAAATTCACCACTGTTGTCAATTCTCAACACCTTAATCTTCTTATCTGTTTGGTTTTCTACAAGAGATTTAAACTCTTTAAATTTCTCGAAAACCTCTGATTTCTTCCTAAGGAAATATATCCATGTCTTCCTGGAAAAATCATCTATGAAGGAGATATAATACAGGGATCCACCAAGTGAAGGAACTGTAACTGGGCCAAACACATCATTGGGCACCAATTCTAGAATCCCATTTACCCTTGTTTCTCCAAATAGTAACCTCACCTGACTTTATTTTCCATATATGAAATGTTCACAAAAGCCAACTTCTAAACCACATTCAGGAAAACCTTCGGCCATATATTTGTTGTGCATAGCTTGAAGTCTTGTTTCTCCAATGTGTCCCATCCTCTTGTGCCATAGCATGGTCGGGTCAACTTCATCATGTCTTGTCGAGTCGATTTGTATTGACTTAGCCCGAGTCGAGTCGAAGACGATTCGACTTCAGCAGTAATGATGTTGTTGCATCCAGTCGAGTTGACATTCCCTTCTGAACTCCTTTCAATCCGAACTCCAATCTAAACTCCAATCCAAACTCCTTTCATTAATACCATCACACCTCTGACAATATTTCATGAATCCTTCTAAAACATAGTGTGCACTCCAACATCACTCATCTTGCTAATAGATATCAGATTTCTTTCCAAACCTGGAATGTGTAGCACACCTAGAAGGGTTGTTTTTGTCCCATCCAGTAGTATCAGTTGAACTCTTCCTCATCTGAAAATTTTGGTTGTATAGTCGTCCCCCAAGAACACATCACCTCCAATATATAGTTCATACTCGCATAACCATTCTCTATCTGGTGTCATATGATACGATGATCCTGAGTCGATCAACCAAACATCTTGATCTGACTGTGTACTGGTTGATGTTAGGTACACATTACCTCCCTTATCTGGGGTTGTCTTTCTCTTATTTGACTACTTCTTGTCGTATCCTATACTGACTTCCATCACCCTCGACTTACATTCCTTTTTACAATTCCCAATTTTGCTGCATTTCCACCATATTCTTGTTGACTAAATTGGTGATTTAGATCTACCCTTTGACTTAGAGTTTCTACCGGAATTTTCCTTTATCTCTTTCAACCGGTCGACCTCTCACCACTAAAGCATCTTTGGTCGATCCTTCCATGTTCTTTTTTTCTCATTTATTTTGACATTAGAGAAGCAACCACATCTTCTAGTACTAGTGTGGTTGTATTACTCCCTATAGCCATGACTAAGTTATCCCAAGATTCTAGAAAATAACATAATAAGATTATACATTTCTTCGCCCCACTGGTTTTAATATACACAATCGATAACTATCTTAAAATGGTATTAAACACATTTGAATGCTCAGTCACCAAACTTCCATTACTCATTCTCATAAGATACAATTTCTTTATGAGAAACAACTTATTTAACAAAGATTTAGTGTTGTTGGGAAAATCTCCCTACGAACTAGCAAATAGAGTTCAGACTTTGCATGCAGATATAACCGAAGAGAAACTACTTTCTACCTTCATCCCTAGATTTAAATCCCCTTTTCTTAGTAAATGCATGGAAAGATCAACCTACCTCATTGCCGGTGTTTGATGTCAATCCTCCGTTGTGCTTGATTACTTGTTCGCAATACTCCTTCCAAAGCTGACCTGCATCCAAGACAAGAAACAACTATGCATGCATACTACTTATATACTAACGGGTTAGAAATCCAAACATATACTGATCAAACCATAAACAGTTCATGAATTTGGACGGGAAAAGAATTTTCTTTATTACTTTGAATGAGTCAACTTACAAAAGTTGAGACTGGCTACCACTCCTTGAACCTGATCCTGGGCTCCTCTTCTTCTGTCCTCCAACTTCTTTTCTTTGAATCTCCTTTGGCACAAGGAAAGGCTAAAGGGTTGGGACAATGGGAATACATAAATGGGCAGAGTTTCTTTGCTATATTTTTCCTCTTCCAAATGGGACCCCTACCCCTTCTTTTATAGGCTAGAAGGAGCTAGGTATTTGGAGGAACCCTCGGCCATGCATGGATGGGAGTTTCAGTTAAATCACCCATAGCTTTTGTGATCCAACGGAAAATTTCCTTTTTTCATGCTTTTGTCGATCCAAGCGGGTTGTTTTGGGTTAGCCAGCGTGTACACTCATGTAGTAATGGATTAGGGTGAGTGGGCCTTTATAAAAGAGGATTTTCAAAGAGTTGTTCAGTAGTGCTTTGGAAAAGAAAGGATATGAGATGGCCTGATGTCAGGTAAGCATGTGTGGTGCAATTTAGGGTTATAAAAAATGCCCCCTAATGTGTGAGGTCAGAAGAGCATATGATAGCCGAAATACATTACCAATCTTTACTGATGTGCCGAACGATTGATCCCAAGGATCAGGAACTGGGAGGTGTCGTCTGCAAAATAACACATGTCTCACCGAGGCAGGCATACCCATGCTTGGGATAAAGTAGAATCATGGCTACCAATCAAATACACTGTATATCCATGTCAAATAACTATAAAGAGTAGCCGCGAACAATACATAGCGGAGCTACATCTCGAAATCAGAAAGATATACATATAGAGTATCCATCTTCCAGAAGTTGATTTGGCCTGATGGCTGGAGATGAGATCTTCAGAGCTCGAGCAACAAATTCAAAATCTTCAAAACTCGGGTAGGAGTGTAATATGAGTGTACGACTGCACTACCCAAAGGTTTTCGATGACTCGTCAGTCATGGACTTGATAATTGTGATGATCATACTAAAGGCTTCAATGATTTCGAACAAGGACTGGATTGGGTGTTCAGGATGGTCGGGCATGAGGACAAGAGACATATTGTAGAGGGGTCGACTCAGGCTTGGTGACAAACTTCCCTTGGATAATAGCATGACAAATGATGAGACTCAGGCAGCATGGCATTAATCATAGGTCTACGAAGCAGGAGGCAACGCAAACTCTCCATATGTTTGGAAGGATAACCAAAAGGTGGAGGACACAACTCTATATAGCGAGAAAAACTTCCTAAGGTCGTACTACATCCCATAGTCTGATGAAAAAATGGACAGATGTGATTTATCCAAGGGTGACTCATTATCCTGTCAATAAAGAAAATACTTTTCCCTTCCTCTTTTTGGGGTATATTTGATTTTTTTGTTCTTTTCAATAATTGTGGAAAAAGAATAAAGGAATATTACGTTACAAAGGAGGAACAAGTGTTTCAAACATACAAACTTGAGGCACAAGGACAAGATTGATGTTCTAGTAGAATGACACTCAGGAAAAATCCTCCGAAGGCCAAAGGTGTTAAGACGCAGAAGCAAATTGTTACAAGGCTGGAGTATAAGGTATGCAAACGCGGTTGATAAAACACATAATGGTAATGTCCTTCAATGTAAGTTTAACGAGCCCAAAGAAGGTAAGATCGGTGGTTTTTCATATTTAGAGAGTCTGAAAAAACATAAAAGGAGACTCCATTGGGGTACCTTTTTTGAATATAGTCTAGTCGGTTCGAAAAAGGGGTAAACTAGCACTGATAAGACGTCGATTCAAAACCATTTTAATGAGTGTGATAAGGACAAGATCACTCGGCCATTTTTTCATTTTTAAGGAGTCTGAAAAAAGCTTAACTATGGACTCCATCAGGAATATTCTTCTGGACAAATTTAACGAGTGTGAAGGAATAAGGTCACTCAACAATCTTTTCAATTTTAGGGAGTCTGAAAAGAGCTTAACTATGGACTCCGTGGGGGTTTCTTTTTCGTAAGTTTAGTCCCTCGGGCCTGAAAAAGGGATAAAATTATACCTAAGAGTACTCTTCTAAAGAATGGAAGTTCCATAGAGTATACCTTTGTTTGTACAGTTGATCGTCCGGACCGAAAAATGGGTAAACTACCGTCGGACAGACGTGACTTCAAATTTCAGTTTAGCGAGCATAAAAGGCCACAAGATCACTCGGCAATATTTTCATGTTTAGAGGGTCTGAAAAGGGCTTAAAAGAAGACCCGTTATTTTTTGGGAGTCCCAAGGGTGAGATCAAGAGCGAAGAAGAATCATGCAAATGAGGCTCAAACTCATATTCAGGAAAGACTATAAGGACTCCCGAGCCTACAATGTTTTAGAGATGGTATGGACACCATAATGCAACTAGGACCTACCTAAGGCATCCATATTTTGGTAAGCTCTACCGCCAAGTTGCGACACTTCTAAAGCAAATATGATGGTTCAGTGTCACAACCTGATGGGATCGATCTTATGGTAGAGGAAAAATACAACGAGACACAAAAGTCGGGGTAGTAACCTAACCTATATGCTCAAGTTGATTCTTGGAAAAAAAATTCATGGACCGTCAAAATTTCCTCAAAACTCAAAAAAAGTGTCCCATACCCGATTAAATCCCTCCCATATAACTCCTGAATCACTCTAAATGGTTTTTGGTATAAAGAAATTAATAAGGGAGGCCAAAAAAGTGACAAAAAGAGGCCAAAAAGTCTATAAATAGAAGCTGGCAGCTCATTATCACCATTGCTGATTTGGAAATTGACTCTGGAGTCAAAAGACCCCCTTTGATAAAAATGGTGATTCCGAGAGCTACAGTGGATGAAACGAACTTTCGCTTGAACCAAGTAAGCACAAACTCCCCTATCTAGCTATTCAATTATTTATTTTTGCTTTTGATTTCATTTTTTGGGTGGGTGTCAACCTTTAAAAGGTCGGCCCTAGGTCCACACGGGTTGTCTCTAGACATGTCGCATGTACACTTGGGCAGAGTAAAGACTGCCCATGTGTACACGCGACTGTCACCTAGACAGCACGCGTGGACCCCCTTTTATAAACAAAAATAACTAAAGATCACTCACTCACCCTCCTGAACTTTGTTGTGTTGGCAGGATGTATGTCCATTGGAGGAAAAGGGAGCATGAAGAAGTTAGTGAGTTGGTCATGGGAGATCTGAATGTCGTGGCCGCATTGATGCAATTTGGTTTACTAAAGTTCTTCCTGTATCCATTTATGCGGGCGCAACCGAGGCTATTGAATGCCTTGGTTGACTATTGGCACCCTGATGCAGAGGCCTTCATGCTAGAGGGGCAATCCCTGGTGCCCACCATCGAGGATATCTACTTTTTGACTGGCCTCTCAAGGAGAGGGGAACCAGTCAATTTCAAGATGTTTCTAGTGGGGTCGCATAACATAGCGGAACTGATAGCCCTGCATTGTGAGGCTGGGACAAACCGTTTGAGCTCCCAGATGCCCATAAGTAATATTAGTAACCTATCACTGCAAGCGATATTATTGCTCATTGGGCGAATTACCGGTTCAGCGGCCTTGCATCGGGTGTCCCACGCATAGATGAACTGTGCTAACCAATGTTTGAATGCACAAATTTTTGACTGGAGTACCACACTACTGGAGTGTACTAAGAGGCAATTGACAGATTGCCGGCAGCGAACACAGAGGAACTTCAGATTCGGGACGATTTTGTGTTCATTCTTTTCGAGAGAGTTCCGAGCTTTAGTCCTCGGGAAGTGGTACGAGGACATCAGGCCTCTTTTCCTGCAGTATGTAGATGGGTAGTATTACTGCCGTGACAGGGTGGTGGAAGAACCAATGAGTCCTTCGATGATGACTTTTTTGCATGGCTGTCACGGTAGATCCCTGTGATCGAGGATTACCCATATGCAGGGATAGACTTTTCTAGATATCCTGAGATACTCGTGCCTCCTGGTGAGGAGCGAGGGGAGATGGGTAAGTCTCCACCTTTGTAGTTTTTTTTTGTTGTATATGTAATTTTTATGTCGCTTTTTGTTATATATATCATTTTTATTATATGCTAGAGTATTTGAAGGATATACATTTGTTGCATGCATATGTGGGACCAGTGTGACCCGCTGATCATGCATGGAACAGGCGTCATCCTCGACCAGAAGCCGCAGTTGTCGCTGCCGGGGGGACCAGCAGTAGCAGGAAACCTCCCAGCCAGGGAGGCTGAGAGGGTACTTAGACGAATTGAGCGGAACTTTAATGCACTCACTCACACAGTCCCGATGGTAGAGATAGAGGACCTGCTGCCATCCATGCAACCTCGTGTAGTGGGGGCACCTCGGACGTGGGTCCGATTGTTTAGGTGTTTAGCCCATGCTATGGACTATTATAACAAGGCCCATAGGCCCTGAACCTACTTAGACATTTTTTGTGCCACGAGCACTACTTGTATATATTTTTTGAGGGAATAAGCCCTGTGACTTTTTATTGGTCCTATTTTGAGGTGCTTGTGTCCATCTATGTACTCTGGTTACTTTATGATATTATATATGGTTTTTTTTTTTATATTTTGTGTCTTATGGATCATGTGTGCAAAAATGTATTTACATGTCTATGTCAATGTTCCTTCATATGTGTGCAAGATGTCAATCTAAAATTTGATTAGCTAGAGTATCTGTAATTTGGTTTAATCTCCTAGAAACATGAAAATATGTAATATAATCAAAGTTTCATTCTAAGAGACGTACCCTAAGGAATCGTTGGTGGAAGGTTGGATCATGAACCTGGTATATTCTGTTTAACTAAGACACAACCAGTTGAGCGTCGAGATAGACCTGGAGATGAGAGATACCCAATGACAAGGCGTCACGAAGTAACTCAATAACTGCAATATACTTGATGACATTATTCGTGGTGTCACCTAAGCATATACCTCCGGAAGATAACAACTGGTCCTGAGGTGTAAAAATTACCCAAGCTGCGGAGGCAAGCTTCCGAGTGTGCCGACTAGCACCATCTGCATACCCAATGAACACTCTGGAATCACTTGACATCTGCCATATTAACGAAAGATAACATCAATGACACGTCCATAATATTTAAAAGAAACTAAAAATTAATAGTACAAAAACTATACATATGTTACAAAAAGTTACCCATAGTGACCTGCCTATGAGTAATACTTCTTGAGGTAGAGCCCATTTCTAGGTTCCGCCAAAGCATTCCCTTCAAAATCAACCAGACGATAAGTGTCCTTTTTTAATACCTCTTTTATGATGAAGGGTATGAACCACATGGGTTTGAATTTTCCTGCCCCCAGGGGGTCCTTATCTTGGTCATAGACCAAGACAAGGTCGCCTTTAGAGAAAATCCAAGGATGAATGGACCTATCATACTGACACTTGACCTTATGTTTGTGAGCCTTGTTGGCCAAGGCTACATCATGACACTGCTCATTGAGCTACTTGAGGTGTACTAACCATTCTTCAAGTGGAGAAGTGTCTGGCAATAATTGTACTGTCAATTTTAGAGATGGGATCTGACATTCGATGGGAAAGACTGCCTCCAGCCTGTAAACGAGTTGAAAAGGTGAGAAATCGATTGCGGTCTTAACAGATGTTTGGTAAGCCCATAATTTTGAGTATAACATCAAGTGCCAATTTGACTTGGATGAGTTGATGGTTCGCTGTAGAATAGTCTTAAGAGTTTTGTTTATAGCCTCCACTTGCCCATTGGCTTGGGGGTAGTAGGGTGATGAATGTTCTTGCCGTAACCCAAGATTTGATGTTAATTCAGTCAGCATTTGGTTCTGAAAGTGACTGCCATGGTCAGTAACAATCTCTCTCAGGATGCCAAACCTTGCTATGATCTGGTTGAATAAAAAAAGAGTTGCAATCTCTCCATCACCTTTAAACGTTGGCATAGCTTTGACCCACTTAGTAAAGTAGCCTACAAATATGATGATATAGCGGTGCCCCCTTACTGAAGGGGGGTTGCAAGTAGTGTAATCAATCCCCCACTTGGTGAAGGGACCAACTGTGATGACAGGNATAGGAGCGGGATGTGCCCTCATCTTCCGAGAGAAGATTTGGCACGGATGGCACTTCTTGACCGATTCTATACAATCTTTGATAAGTGTCGACCAGAAGTAACCTGATCATAGAATCTTTTGGGTTGTTGCCAACCTAGACAAATGACCTCCACAAGCTCTGGTATGGAAATCATTGAGCACGATGACTGCCTCCTCATGTGTGAGACATCGACGTAAGATGCAGTCTACACCTCTCTGATACAATGCATCATCAAGTATGAGATAATTCTTAGGTCGATGGCGTATACGCCGACGCTCATCCCGAGAAGCAGAAGTGGGGCACTTCAAAGTCTGGAGATAGATAAGTATATCTCTGTACCAGGGATCCGGAGATGTGATAAAAAACATATCTCCCCAGATAGGCAATTCTTCAGGCACAACGTCACCTGATTCAACTGGAAGTTTCGAAATAAGCTTTGCGAAGACCAATGAATTTTTGTACTTTGCTAAAACGAAGTCTAAGTCAAACTCTTGGAGGATGACTATCCATCTACTGATTTTTCTGCCTATTACCCGTCATGTCAACATGTATTGGAATGGATTCATGACAGCGATGATGGTGGTCTTGCGAAACAAAACATAATGACGGAACCGTTGAACAACATGAATTGCTGCCAACGCAAGTTTTTCGATATGAAAATAATTGAGTTCCGGTCCTATGAGGCCTCGACTCAGGTAATAGATCATGTATTCTGAGAATAAATCGTCTTCCTGAACTAAAACCATGCCAATGGTTGACTCTGCAGCAACCAGATATAATAATAAATCTTTGTTATAGTTAGGTGGCTGTAGCAGAGGGGTCATTGTGAGGGCGTGTTTTAATGCATCGAATGAGTGTTGAGCAGCATCGTCCTAGTAAAAAGGAACATGTTTTTTCAGTAAACGCATAAATCCCTTGGTGATTTCAGCATAGTTGGCGATGAAGCATTGTAAAAAGTTCGCCTTGCCTTCTAGACTCTGAAGTTGAAGGATTATGCATGGGGGGGGTACTGGATTATTGCCTCCACCTTGAGAGAATCGACCATGATCCCTGTTTTTGATACGATGAAACCTAACAAACGTCCTGACGTTACGCAAAAGTTGCACTTGTTTGGATTCAAGCGAATCCTAAAGTAGCGACAACGTTCAAAGATAAGTCTAAAGTTTGTGGGATGATCCATTCTCTTGTGAGATTGTGATGCTAAATCATCTAGATAGGCCTCGAATATATGCTTGAGATCATGAAGAGCGAAAGACATGGCCCACTGGAATGTGGCTCCAGCATTTTTGAGACCGAAAGGCATCTTACGATATGTGAATGTACCCCAAGGACAAATGAATGTCATTTTGTGTTGGTCTTTGGGTTTGATTTGGATTTGATTATATCCCTAAAAACCATCCATGAAAGAAAAGGCTTCACAACCAGCACATTCATCAATGATCTGGTTGATGAATGGTGTTGGAAAATTATCTTTGGGACATGCCTTGTTCAAATCACAGAAATTG
>JASDQU010105230.1:5594-24903 GCA_032191745.1 Picea mariana
AAGGAGTGTAGCTATGGCTAGGCTCTCTTCTTCTTCTTCAATGGCTAAAAGGTTTTTCTATCAGGGGACATGAGACAATGACCTACTTGTGTGTTTGTCCCCTAGGGTTTTGATTCAGCAATATTTATAAATAGATGCAAGAAATTAAACTACAACCATTCAATCAAGAAGTTTTGTAGAAAAATACTTACAAATCATCAAGAAAATAATCATGCAAACCCTAGTTGTAAACCTTCCTTCAAGAAAAACACCATAGAATGCCAAAAATCTCCTCCTTCAACAAGTGTGCCTTCCTTAGTTCAGCCAATAACCCCAATAGGGTACAAAAATCAGACCTCACTAATGAGTGAGTGATGTGTTATGTTAAAATGAAGCTAAAACTCCTCAATATATACTGTATCAATGACCTAAATTAACTTTTAGGTCATAAAAAGGCCAATAAGGCCATAATACTATTTTTACATTAAATTGTCAAATTAAAACCCTAATTGAGTTGTAAAAAAGGTAAAATCCCCTTCAAGGGAGGTGCTAGCACCTTCTAGGGAAAATGAGACATCCAAGAGAAAAATGTTATCCCCCCAGGGGCCTCTCCAACATGCCACACGTGCCACTACTGCCCAGTCTGCCTCCAAAATGTCCATGAAGATGGATGAAATCATGGTGGAGATGGGGACGTCCTAAGCCTTCCAAGGCTAGCGTTCCATTGAAAAGGGGTCATCCCCCCTAGGTCGGGCTCTGCCAAAGTTCCTCTGATGGAACGTCCTCTTCTTCTCCGGTGCAAAACCCTGATTAACCATTGTCTTGTCTCTGCCCCTTGATGGGGTCTCAACATTCATCTGGTGGGCTCTTCAGCCCCATGGAGGTCCGAATTGATCATCTCCCCATGTGTACCGGTCCAAATGGTACATGTTCATCAGGCATGATCCTGCACATCAAAATCTACGCCCTCCATGGGCTCATCAGTGACCTGGATCATAGCAATGTTAATCATGTTTCATCATCAATATTATCAAACATATGCATAAGACCCTAATACATCAGTCAATAGCTCAAAGACATTACAAAAATATACAATACAAGACTGGAGAAAAATACAAGACGTCCTATTGGGCTAGTATCCACAAGAAAAGGAAAGTTTTCAGAAGGACTTTATCCAAGCCATGTAAGTGGGGTGATGTGGCTAGGGGATGTCCAGACATGTGGGTGCAGTGTGGGCCAAGGATGCATAATGTTATATGTGGGTGCCTTTGTAGAAGGTGAGTTGTATCTGTCATGGATGCATTTTTCCAAGCCCATTCTTACCTTTATTCCTTTTCTTTCTTTTTTATTTTATTTGTTTTTTCTTCTTCTTTTTCTTTTTATTCAAGGGATAACAAGAGGACACTGCCTTGGCATGGTGACCAGAGCTGACAGTGTTACCCACAAGTACTTTCACAGAGATGAGAAGGTTGTCTCGTGATGAGATCCCCTTTCCCTTGACCATGCAACCAAATGTCACTGCCCTGGCATGGTAACCAGATGGTGGCAATGTCATACTGCTAAGTACCCATGAACCTAATAGGCTGGCTCGTGATGAGACCCCCTATCCTCTAATTAGATCTTGTTTCTTATTTTCCGAGTCCCTCTTGTTTCTTGTTGAGAGAATTTTTATTTCCTTCTCGGGGATCCCTAGGCGAAGCATCTCGAGGTTTCATTTTTAGGCTTTTATCTTTTACCAGTTTCTTTTACCTTCTAGGCCTTTAGCCCCTTCTTACCATGAGATAAGGTGCAACCCTACAAACAAGTCCATCCAATGCCCGGACAAGGGGAATGGGATAAATGAGTGGGAGAAAAGATGAAATAGTGGTGCTATGATGGGAGCAGACGATGGCTTCTTAGAAATCCCCCAGTGGAAAACCAAGACCTATGGGCACAGGCTTGCTAGGGCACCCCGTCAATCTCCCCAAGCATGGTCAAGTGGGCTAATGTAAGATCCAAGCAGTTGTTAGAGATAAAAGGAATCAGATGCATATATTTAAAGGTTTTAATGATCAAAAGTGACACATACCATGATACCTGGACCAATTACCTCATGGAGCAAGAACCTCCTCTGATACAAGACCAAGCCGAAGGTGATGGATGTTGTTGTTTCTGACAAGACGAATCTGATGAAAAAAGAAAAGGATGGGCCCTCCAGGGCCATGCTCAAGTCAATCTTGTTCTCATTACTCCATGTCTAGGACTTGTGGGCCTCGAGACATGATCTCCTAGTTATCCCTAAAAATCGGGGATAATAGGGGGGCATCGTCTATATATTTAAAAACAACGTAGAAAAGTTAGTGTGTATAGAAAATATAAAAATCCCGATAAGAAATATTACTAAAATTCATGACATACAGATTATTACAGAGAATACATTAAATATTGAATCCTCTTACCAAGGGATGATATTCATAATCCCCTTCGGCGTGCCCCTTCTCCCTACAATTTCTTTGGGCTGTTGTTATTAAAAGTCTTATTTTTTGCAAGCCTCAACAATCATAGCAAGGGCAATAACATTTTCCATTGCCCCTTGCTTCTAATGTCCCTCTTAACCGAGCAAGCTTCCTGTCATTTTCGTTCATAGTGACAAATTCTTGTCTTGACAAGTAATTGTCTTACCTACACCATACCAAACACTCAGTTGTCAATTTTTTATATTTTAGCTACTCCTTTCAATTATGATATGTTTATTTACAGTGACCTACAATCCTCACAATTATTTCTTCTAAGACATTTTGACATGCTTTTTTTTTATTATCAATTAACTATTAAGATAGATATGCTTCAATNTGACAAGTAATTGTCTTACCTACACCATACCAAACATTAAGTTGTCAATTTTTTATATTTTAGCTACTCCTTTCAATTATGATATGTTTATTTACAGTGACCTACAATCCTCACAATTATTTCTTCTAAGACATTTTGACATGCTTTTTTTTTATTATCAATTAACTATTAAGATAGATATGCTTCAATTTGTACTATAGAGTATTGTGTACTGAATAACCATGGAAAATAATTACACACCATTTAACAAAAGTGGTCAAAATTTCTCAAACTTGAATCACTCGACACCATACACTAGCCTCTAAGTTGTTTTGTAGACAAAATGTCAATTTTAGAAATTCACCACTAAAAAAAGAATGCCAGCCACTTGTCATCCACAATTGGGTTGGGTTGGTTTAAATTATGACGTGTTGATTTGCATCTAAATACAATGGTCACAATTTTATGCTACTTACAGTGGTCACAATTTTATTTTCTAAGACACTTTGGCATGTTCTCATTTTTCATTGTCTGACTAGTAGATTTCATCATGTTAACGTAGATTTCGCCATGAATTTTTTATATTTTAGATACTGATCCTTATTAATAGTGTATAAACAAGGTACATAAACTACAAACTAAAGTTAATCACTACATCTAGAATTGCATGTGATTATAAAAAATTTAGAGAAATAACATCACATATCAGAAAAGGGTATGTGGATTTTATTGAGAAAGTTGAAACAAATATACTTTATTTGTATTGGCAGACTATGGTATATAATCATAAGTTGATTTGGTAAAGGTGCTTAGTCACAAGCCAAGAAAGTTAAAGGTGGCTAACCATAAGCTAAGATGGTTGAAGGTGGTTAGTTAAAAGTGATTGTTATGTGCCTAATCACGACATAGATAACATCTTTATAATAAGGTCATCTGTGTACAGATGCTTTCTTTATATAATAATGACATATATACCTAAAATAAGTTTAGGGTTAGTGTTTATGTATCTTATTAGTCCCTGCTAAAGCAAGGAATATAGCAATTGATTGCAAGTCAAAATCATTTTGACTTTTGTAAATTTACAAAAAATTTAACAATGTTTTATAATGTTTTTCAATAAATATTTATTAATGAGAATTTTATATATAAATAAAAATATTTTTTTATTTTTAAATATTCAAAATTCTAATTTTTTATTGGTCAAAAACTCTTAAGTGACTAATTTCCCCTGGTTGGAGGTGACAATTAACCACAAAACTAAAAAAAATAATTTTTTTGTTTTTTAAAAAATCCACAAATAGTCATGTATTAATTAAAAGTACAAATAATGATTGATGTTATCGGCATTCTATGTGTAGTAAATGTAAGAATACACTTTGGATTTTGAGACTTTGTTTCATCTCCCAATGAGTTGATGAGTGCACTTTCTCCACCATCCATATGTACACACCTGATCACGTCAACCACAACGTTTAGCCTCGGGTTTTGTTTTGCATGCTTAAATAATGGAAATTCTCATACTTTGTTTTGCAAAATGTACAGACCCGATCACGTCAACCACAATATTTAGTCTTGGGTTTTGTTTTGCATGCTTAAATAATGGATGATCTCTCGTACATTAATAATTATATGTAATATCAATAGGCTATCTTGTCACTAATGCCAACCTACCCATTATTTATTACAATATGTTGAGGATAGCAAAGAATTTATGCGGAAGAGGGAAATGTTATAATATTTCTCTGGGTGAGGTGAAGCTTTCAGAATAGTCTCTTCTTGAATATTTGGTAATCTTATGCCTCTTTCATTGAAATTAGAGGCTTCCTCAAATTTCAATGAAAAGAGAGAGAGATTATATCTACAATTGAAGGGAAAAGGGTATGTGGATTCCATAAACCTAGAATATTATGAAATCCACATACCCTTTTCCATAGAATATACTGACTAGATCCAAAAACCAAAGACATGAAATATGGTACTACACATATTATAATATATTATCAAGGAAAAAACAAGCTACATGAAATTTGGACATTTGAACAAAAATTTACAAGTTAAATGAGTACATTAATAAAAAATAGCATACTAACCTTGCAAGTTCAAAATCCAAGCTATGTAGATCGAGAATTGGATTTTTTCAACCGGTGGGTGACGGAAAAAATAAACATCTCAAAAAAAATCCAACATTGTCACAACTATAGCAATTGTGTCGCAAAGTCTCTTAAAGTCACGTATATATAGATCAAATAGTCAACTAGCTGTTAACACCGACCAATGAGATAGGCAAAATTTTCATCGATATTGCCATGAAAGTTCATGGATATTGCCATGAAAGTTCATTGATATTTCCATGAAAATCCAGACTAGGTTAAAATGATATTTTCATGGATATTGTGATGAACTTTCATGGATATTGCGACAAACTGTCGTGGCAATATCGACGAAAATCCCGCCCTGTTTTAAAAAAAAAAGATGAAACTAGTGGAAGCATGGAAAATTTTTGTGGAATAATCCGCCCGTATGTAGTAGTGGCATAATTGTTGCATATGTATAGCATGTTATAAATTAAATGATATCAGAGGTGGAATTTTTGTGTGGCATGTCCTAGCTTGAGGTTGGGGATGCTACATAGTGTTTGGAATCCCATACATGTACATGAGGGATGCAATATTCATGAAGAGAAAAAACCAATATTTCTTGATCAAGGATGGGAAGTCCATCATTAATGCACATAAAGGTAAACCCAATATCTCCCTACTAAATGTTAACCAAGCCAATAATTTGATCACCTCTACTAGGAAGTTTGTAATACTCTTCTTAAGAGAGAATCAACCATGATATGATTGATAAAAGTAAAGGAATGTTGGAGGGATGTACTAAAGAGAAGAAACATCAGTTGGAGGATATTTCACATTCATATAAAGAAGTGTTCCAAAAGCCTAAAGGGTTTCCACCTAAAACGGAAGTGGAGTACAAGATACAGTTTTTCCTTGACTCCCAATTACCAAACATTGGGTTGTACAAATAGTCCATCCTAGAATTAAATGAAATGAAGAAACAATTGAAACAATTTAGATTAGGGATTAATTCAAAGATGAAACTCAATTTCTATGTCACATATAATCATGATACCTAAAAAGGATGGGACTTGGAGAATGTGTATCAACTATGGAGTTCTGAACAAGATCACTCTCAAGAATCAACACCCTCTACCCAACATATATGACTTGCTAGATCAATTGTAACATCCCAAATACTTCACCAAGTTGGATATCAAATCGAGATACCACCAAGTGTGAGTAAATGAAGAAGACACATGGAATACCTCCTTCAAGACAAGGCAATGTTTGTATGAATGGTTGTAATTCCTTTTGGTTTATTTAATATACTAGCCACATTTATGTGTTTCATGAATGATGAATAGTGTCCCTTTCTAGACTAATTTATAATGTTGTACTTATTTAATATGTTATTTTATATCTCTACTTATGAAGATCATATCTTACATCTCATGCAAGTGTTAGAGACCTTGAAAAAGAATTAGTTTCTAGAAAACCTTGAGAAATGTTTAGCTCAATAGTCATTTGTGTATTTGAGGTATGTGATTGTTGGAGGCGAACTCAAGACAGATCTCATGAATATGGAGGCCATCAAAAAGTGCCCAAATATTACTAATGTCACTAAATTTAAGATATTTTTTAGGGTAACGTGATACCTAAAAAAAATAGCATCCTTTTAGCTATGGCTACACCACTCCATGCCACAAAAACTAATAAAGTGAGTTTTCAGTGTGGAAAGAATTAGAAAAATATTTTTAAGAGAAGAAAAATATTAGATAAGCACCATTTCTTGCATTTCCCAATATGTATAATTCTCTCAAACTGGAGACGAATGCAAGTGGATATGCTATGGGTGAAATCTTAATGCAAGTTGATATCTTATCATTCTTAAATGTTCCATGGAAAAGTCATGAATTACCCTACATATGACAAGGAACTATGTGCTTTGGTTCAAACTATAATGAAATGTAATGACTATATGATGGGCATGGAAACCTTCATCGACACTAATATCAATCATTTGTAATGTTTTCAAGTCCAAAATAAGGTTCAACAAATAGACGATACATATGGATGGGGTATTTACAACAATTCCATCTACTTATCAAATATAAGAAGGGTGACACTAATAATTTGGTATAGATTCCTTCAAGGCCACCCACATATAATATCACAGCTTTTGGAGCTCATATGAACATGGAACTTTTTAACCATGATGAATACAAAGAGGCATACTCGGAAGATGAGGAATTTAAAGAGGTGATTTGATAGCTACAAAGTCATGTTCACATAGAAGAAGGTGACAGTAAGGTTGACTATCATCTCCAATATGGGTTTCTTTACAAGATAGACAAGATTTTTGTATCAATGTAACATCCCCTAGCCCAGTTGAGGTCCATTACGTGTGAAATACTCATAAAACCCAAAATTTATACTAACTAATTAATTTCTTGTAGCTTCCAGCTACGAATTACAATCAAATTTAGCTATTGTTTGTTACCATTAATTAAATGCATTTACATAATTTTAAACAAAATGAATGAAGTTATATAACTTAACATAGTAGCATATAAATTCTTATTAAACATGGAGTTCATGCACAACAATTTAACTCATAAATACAAGACAAAAAATAGATAAAACACTTATGTTTTAACAATAGTTGTGCAACCAACTACTTGGGATGGATGTTCCACCCAACCATAGACTTTTTTTTCTAAATATAAATATCAATTCACCCTCAATATGAGGCTAGTAATCCAAAAAAGAGGGTGATATCTCATTGTCCACTCACATCTCAGAAAATCCACAACCCACTGGTATTCTCCTACAACTATCTTGATTTTCCACCAGCTCTCTTCCTCTCGACCTACCCAACCCAAGGAATGTACCCCTTCACTGATATCAAACCCTTAGGCTTCCCATTCATTTATCAGTTTCTCTCTGGCATAGGTAACTAGGAATATCTCTGCTAAGAATTCAAGGGAACTCGTTGCTATGAAAACTGTCAGCAAACACTTGTTGTTACAGTGCAAATCACACAGGAGTTCATTCTTCGGTCCTGACAACCTGGATCTTCAATATTCAACTCTAAAATGCTCCAAAAACTCTCCATCGTGATCTATAATTTTCCCTTCATGGATGCGCCAGATCCAATCTCTCTTTTCTTCTCTCTAGTTGTATTCATGCCCAAAAATTGATTGTCTAAAAATTGTTGTAATATCCCATATGAACTTAATCTCCTTTGGCTACCTTTCATTACTCACACACTTCCCCAAGTTGATTGTACTCAAACCTCGTGCTTCCAATAAATAAGGGATGTGAATTCTCACACCCACCATATTACATGCATTCAATGATTTCCTTTGGGAACACTCAATCAGAAACTAGAGTTTAATACAAATTCATAAGAAAATTCAAGAATGTAAGTGGAATTGATAGACATGGGTAATTCTCCCTTGGTACCCTCTATTAGGAATTCTCCTATAACCTCCCCTCTCTTGTGTATTAATTCATCCCCCATCTTTTTCCATATCCCCTTAGAAGTTGGCATCAAATTTTATTATTAAAACTTAGAAAAATAATTTGCATATACATCACTTTAGCTATAGCCACACATTATATCTACACTAAGAATTAATTAAAATAGGGATTATAGTGGGGATGTTACATTCCCCATCCCCTATAATTGTGTGTCATCCTTAGTGTGCACTATGTGTGTGTGTGTGTGTGTGTGTGTGTGCGTGTGTGTGTGTGTGTGTGCATACACACACACACACACATATATACACACAAATTTACATCACAATAAAATTCTGCAATTTTACAACTCTGACAGCAATTCCAACCAAAATCTCTTGTTCCTCTCAACCCGCTAACCCAAGAATTGCACCATTCATTTATCAAGGTTAACCCAAGAAATGAACCCTTTTTTTGTTAGAGCTAACCCAAGGAATGTTCCATTCTTTTATCAGGGCCCACAACACATGTTGGCTAGGACTCTGAGATGTGGTTCTGAAACTCTAGTTACTCAAAATGGAGTCTTGCATTTTGTTGTTTTCAGAATTGGAAAAAAATTGTGGGTATTCCGCCCAAATGTTTTATTCATGCTCACATGTAGCATATTCAGGACTATAGAAAATCCATTGAACCTTTTCCATCCCTATGGTTTTGTTGATCACTTTGAATTTTCAATCCAGGATGCGTACTAGTTCCACTGTAAAATCCCCTTCATGCTCCACCTAGATCATAGTCCAATCAATTATGTGGTTAGGGTTAAGCACATATTTCAATAATAATGACACACGAAATACATTATGCACTCTCATGGATGCAGGAAATGTTAGTGTGTATGAAATTAGCCTATATTTTATAATGTTTCAAAAGGTCCACAATAGCCTGCTACCAATTTTGGGCAACTATCTATTCTTAGAGAACTTATCTTTGCTTTCAATTTCAAAAACACATGTTCGTTGACTTTGAAATATCTAAAAAGTTTATTCTTGTCTGCATAAATTTTCTGTGTATCTTAGGAAGCCTTTAAATTTTTCTTGATCTTTTCCATTTGTTCTTCCATTTCCTTTAACAAATCAGCCCTGACAACTACTCTTTCTACTAGATTATCCCAACTCACTGGTGTGTTACACTTTCTGGCATACAATGATTCAAATCGACTCATTTTTAATGAGGCCCGCTACTCATTATTGTAAGAAAATTCAACTAAATGAATATAATCCTCCCACTTTGATGGCTAATCCATCACATACATTCTAAGCATGTCCTCAATTATTCGGTTAGTCCTAAATATTTTCCCATCTTCCTATGGGTGATACGTTGTACTGGGATTTAGATTTGTCCCAAAGCCATTGAAAAAACCTTTCCAAAAATTGGATGTAAATTTTGGATCTTTTTCCGAAACAATTTTCTTAGGCACTCTATGTATCCTAGCAACTTCTTTCATATATATTTATGCAATATTTGTTGCCTTGTGTGTTGTCTTCACTAGAATAAAATGTGTTTCCTTAGTTAATTTATCCACCACCACCATGATGGAATCATGATGCTTCACTATTCTGGGAATATTTGTAATAAAATCCAATGTGGCTACTTCCCACTTCCATTATAGAATGGGAAATGGTTGCAACAACCCCCCTGTATGTCTATGTTTGGTCTTCACTTTCTTACACTCTATACATATGGATATATAATTAGCTACTTATTTCTTCATTCCTGGCCAAAAGTATTCGCTTCTTACAGGTGCAATTGTCTTTTGATATCCTAAGTGTCCAACATATGGCACATTGTGCATTTCCCTCAGCACTGCAATTTTTCAGCTCATTGTAATTCAACACATATAGTTTACCTTTGTACATGAGAATTTCATCTTCTTTCAGCTCATAACAATTAAATTTATGTTGAAAATCACCTTGTTGTAGTGTTTCTTTTATTTTCAAATATTGTTGATCTGAATTTTTTGTTGCAATAATTTTATCTTTCATATCAGTCATGTACATGCTAATGGTTGCAATATGCATCTCATGTTCTCTCCTACTGAGTGCATAAGCCACTTGATTGTATTTTCCTTTGATGTACTTAATTTCAAAGTCATATTCATTAAGAAATTCAAGATATCTAGTTTGTCTGGAATTTAATGTTAGTTATCCAACAAATGTTTCAGACCAAAGTGGTCTATTCTTACCTCAAATTTCCTTCCCATGAGGTAATGTCTCCACATTTTCAATGTATGCACAATTTCTACTAATTCCAATTCATGTGTAGCATAATTTCTATCCTGCTCTTTTAATTTTCTGGTCTCATAGCATACCATGTGATATTTTTGTGTGAAGACTCCACCAAGCCCTTCTTTGCATGCATCAGTGAATGGAAAAAAATATTCATTTGAATCTGCAATATTCAATATTGACCCACTTTTCAATATGTCTTTCAATTTTTGAAAGCTTTCTTCACACTTGGAAGTCCATTCAAATTTCGCTCCCTTCTTTTGCAAAGAATTGATTAGACTTGCAATCTTTGAAAATCCTTTTATGAATCTTCGGTAATAACTGGAAAGACCCGTGAATGATCTGACCTCTATCACATTTCTTGGGGTTGGCCATCCTCTAATGTTCTTTATTATCTCGGTATCAACTATTATCCCTTCTGTCGAAATTATATGCTCCAAGTAGTGAATCTTCTCTTGATAAAAGATGCACTTACTTAGCTTGACATACAATTTATTCCCTCTTAAAAACTGCAACACCATTCTCAAATGTTGATCATGTTATTATTTTGAATTAGAGTAGATGAGTATATCATCTAGGAACACAATCACAAACTTTTCCAGGTATTCCCTAAAAACTCCATTCATCAGGCACATAAAAATAATTGGGGAATTTGATAGTCCAATTGGTACTATCGTGAACTCATAAATTCCATATCATGTCTTGAATTTTGTCTTGTTGATGTCTTCTTCCTTTATCCTCACTTGATGATATCTTGATCTCAATTCAATCTTGGAAAAGATTCTTTCACTTTTCATTTGATCAAACAAATCATCAGTCCTCGGAAAAATATATGTGTTATTTATGGTGACCTTATTCATCTACCGGAAATCAATACACAGCCTTAAGGTTCCATCATTCTTCTTCAAAAAAATAATTGGGGCTCACCAAGGTGACACACTTGGACATATATACCCCTTCTTCAAAATATCTTCAAGCTACATCTACAACTCTTTCAACTCTGATTTTCCCATTCTGTATGGTACATTGGACACAGGGGTAACTCCTAGCATCAAATCAATAGAGAAATCAATGTCTCTCTTTGGTGGAAATCCCGGGATTTCCCTAAAAAATTCTTCAAAATACCTCAAGACCAAATGGTATTCAATGCTTGTCACTTTGTCTTTGGTTGTCTCTTCCATATGGGCTGCAAAAATCTGACACCCCTTCTTGAAACTCTTTTTCAGTTGCATAGCTAAAATCTCTCTAAAAACTACAACTCTTAGAATGCCTTAAATCGAGCCTTGTTTCCCTTATTCATTAAGACATGTGATTGAGTTGTTGTAACAGTCTTGTTTTTCCAATCAATCCATGCCAATTAGACAATCATATGAGCCCAACGGTATGATGTTTACATCTACCTTTGTGTTGAATCCATTCATGTCTATTGGACAATATTTAACTAGCTCATTGATTTTCCTCTTAGCCCCTATGGATAACTAAACTAACAAAAATTTCTTATGCTTACTCCTTTGCAAGTGAAATATGTCAACAATGTTACATTTTATGTAACTATGGTAGCTTCATAATCAATTAAAAATGCTATAGGCTCATTATAAATCTTACCTTCCACTTCAATCATGGGAGACTGATATTTTTCTTGCTTGTTGTCCAAGGCTACATAAATCCTTGGCATTCTTCCTCTCATGCCTTCCATTGTTTCATCCTCCTAAATTTTTAGGACAGTCCTCATTATTTCACCTTTGTGAGGGCAGTCCCTATATAAGTGATTTTCCTCACATCCCCAACATTTTACATGCTCCTGCCTTGGCCTTTTCCGAAATGAATCTGTGGTCTTGTGTTAATTTTGGGTTGACTAACCTTGATGATTTTCTTGGGTGGTGTTCTTGAAAAGGGTGAATTAAAAACTTTCTTCCTTTGATCATTTTTACTCTTCATTTTGTCATTCCAAGCTTTTTGGAAAACTAGATTTCCTCTGCTTGGCTCGCCTTATGTCCTCCTCCAAAGTCTTGGAGTTATCATATTGTATCTTATCACTCTAGAAGGAGGGTAACCCACTTAGAAACCTTTGGATTTTGATCTTTTCATCCTTAATGAAGTTTGTATACTTCAACAACTCAAAGAACCTCTTCTCATATTAATCCATTGTCGTACTTTCCAACTTGATTTCAAAGAACTCTTTCATCTTCCTTTCATAATATTGTTCAGACAAATATTTCTCTTGGAAGTATCCTTTGAACTACATCTATAAGATCCTCTTCTCATCAAGTTGCTTGGCTTGTTTAAGCTGATCCCACCACATGGATGCCTTTCCTTGCAAGTGGTAGGTTTCAATTATAGCTTCTACTCTTGATGGGTAATCATGCAACTGGAAATATTTCTTCATTTCCAATAGCTAGGCATATTCCTCTTCTCCTTCCCTATGTTCACCATTGAAATTTATGGCTTGATTTTTCTGATTTCACCTTGCGGGATGTCTTCCTTAGACCTTCTCCTTTTCCTCTTGGTAGGAGACACACTTGGGTTTCTCCTTGGCCCTGAACTTGCATGAGTTCTTCTAGTGGATTGTCTTGGAAAATAATGGTGCATGGCCATGCTTCTTGACTACCTATCATTGCCATGATCATCCCTTCTGATTTGGGATATAGATGTTGTCACTTGTCTAGCACTAGATTATTCTTGGTTCTAAAGTCTTTTTTGACTTGCTTATGCAACATATTCAAGCTCTAAAGTAGCTCTTCCTTAGCCTTCATAATAATTTCATTATATGTTCTATAGATTTGAACATCTTTATGTAGGATTCTCATAGTTATAGGCTCCTGCTTGTCTCTTCTCCCATTTGACTCTATAATGTCCTTGGCATATTCCATAACTAAATTCCTCATATAAGAACCAAATTTATTTTCATGTACCTCTAATTTTGTAAGAAACGTGCATGTAATAATTATTGTTAGAACATGCATAACATAAAACATTTGATTAATTAGAATACATGTTATTCTCCATATCTATTTATGAAGAATGCATTGCACCAATTCAAAATATGATTCATTACATGCATTCCTCTATGAAATGGATTTCCAATGGCTATACTCACATCTCAATATGAGTTTTGAGCGAAAAATTACAACATTTACATGTTGTAATTTCCACTCACTTGCTTCTACAGAAATATCTTTATTACTTTCCGAGAAAAATTTAATGCCCAATTAAAATTTATGGGTGGACAGATGTCTTCTCCTCCTCAAGACCTTTTCATTTACTTTTCATTTTCTCAAATCTGAGCTCTGAGCTAAAAGTTATGGATGGGAGAAGTCTTGATTGTTTTTCCCATTTTATTCTTGTATGCTACAGGGGTATTGTTTTTCTTCCTACACATTTTTTCATATCCATATTCCAAATATGGCTCAATGATTGTGTTCTATGGTTCATATTATTTCCATAGACTACTCATTTTCCAAAAATGGACTTATGAGCAAGGAGTTATGCCCTCTGGAAGTAAATTGGTGACAAAATTTTCCCTTAATTGTTTTAGTTGTAACTTTATCATACGAGCTCTATTTTACGCCCAGAGTGTCTCATTGGATAGCTCTCTCCAAGTTATTTTATTTGATATGTAGAGACAAAGTGTATGTTAATAGGGACACTCTTTTCTCGTGGGTTTTGATTTCCTAAAAATGTCATTTAGGGCCTCAAAATCGCCCAGCAAGTTCATGACCTTCAAAAACATGAAAAATTCAGAAATATTTCATATAAAATTGATTGTTTTACTGTTATAACAACCCTTTAAATCTGAGTCATTAATCTCAAATAGAGTGAAATATGATTCATTGATCTGAGCTCCATCGACAATTGGTCGATCGATGATTCTCACTACAAAATCAAACTTGCCTGTGAATCTCCCCAATGCTCGATCATCCTCCATTGGTCATTAATCATTTCTATTGGAAAAAAATTGCAATACCTTGTTAAACTGGTTAACCCGACCATTGGCCATCGACGATCCTTGTTTACTAACGAAATACTTCTCCATTCCATCAACCCAATCATCAACTATCGACCATCTATGTTGGTTGACGTGGAAATTGTTGATGTGGCATGACACATGGGTGTTATCGTGGCATGACACGTAGAATATAACATGGCATCGGGATGATGTGGAATGACACATGGATTTTGATGTGGTATGACACATATTCACCCTCATTTCTCCATTTCCCATGGGTCATTTAACTTGGATGACCTGAACACCTCGTTGAATTAGACAACACCTGACCATTGGCCATCAGCCATTGGTGACCAAAACACTTCACCAATCTAGTTGACCTGACCATTGGTGACCAAAGAACTTATCCAATCCAGCTGACATGACCATCAGTCATTGGTGATTTCCATTGGTGACCAAAATACTTCACCAATATGTTTGACCCGATCATCAGTCATCAACGTTTTCCTTTCGCCAACTCCAACACTTAGAAATTTTTTATCGAATCCTAGGTAAATTTGGACCATCAATCTCCAAGTCTAGATGATATTGACCATTGATCAGCTACCTTTTTCTAACCTCTAAAAAATAATGCATACCATCGATCTACTCCACTTCACAAACCTATGAAATTGAACCTTGGTCATTGATCGGCCCCAACCTCCCAACAACCGAAAATGAATCCATATTGTTGATTCGATCCATTTTCCAAATGGCCGAAAACAAATCTTGGTTGTTGATCTACCAGACCTTGGAAACCTCTGAAATCCTTATAAATTTTTAAATTTATCAAAATGAATCTAGGTCATTGATCTCGATATTGAACATGATCTCAATCGTTAATTCTTCAAACTCTTCCCAACGCTACAGCGGCCCTTAAAAATTGAATTTCAACCTTCCAAGTCAAATTTAACTCTGCAAATCTACATATTTACTCCATTGAACCTCTTTTAGACATTCCTGGGTCATTTAAACTCATATTTTTCTCACGAATTTGGGGATTTCTCTCTAATTTTCGTTGTTTCCCCAATTTCACACAGTCCAAAATATGCAATAATGAATTACTCAATTCGCACTCATTCTTGGCCCATACAAGCCCGATGTTTGAACCTGGGGGATTTTATACCATAATGTAATGTCCCCGACCCAACTGAGGTCCATTACATGCAAAATACTCATAAAACAAAAAACTCTACTAACTTATTAATTTCATGTAGCTTCCAACTACAAATTACAACCAGATTTATTTTTTCTATGTTTCCATTAATTAAATGCATCTACATCATTTTAAATAACATGAATGCAACTATATAACTAAACATAGCATCATACAAATTCTTATTAAACACGGAGTTCATGCACAACAATTTAACTCATAAATACAAGACATAAAATAGATAAAACACTTATCTTTTAACAATAGTTATGAAACCAGCTACTTGGGATGGACGTTCCACTCAACCATAGACTTTATGTTACAAATATAAACATCAAGTCACCCCCTATTTGAGGCTCCACAAAAAAGGATGGTCTCTCGTTGTCCACTCACAGCTTAGAAAATCCACAACCCACTGATATTCTCCTACATCTATTATGATTTCCACCAGCTCTCTTCCTTTTGACCTTCCCACCCCAAGGAATGTACCTCTTCACTGATCTCAGTCCCTTGGGCATCCCATTGGTTTATCAGGGTCTCTCTAGCACAAGTAACCAGGAATCTCTCTATTGGGAACTCAAGGGAACTCGTTGCTAAGAAAACTACTAGCAAAAACAAGAAACATGTGTTGTTGCAATGCAACTCACATAGGAGTTCACTCTTCAAACCTGATAGCCTGGATCTTCAATATTCATCTCTGGAACACTCCAACATTCTCTAGAACTCCCCCTCCATGGATTCTCCGGCTCCAATCTCTCTTTTATTCTCTCTACTTGTTGTTCATGCCCAAAAATTGATTGTCTAAAAATTGTTGTAATATCCCATATGAATTTCCTCTCATTTGGCTACCATTATTGACTCACACAATTCTCCAAATTTATTGTACTCAACCCCCATGATCCCAATAACTATGGGATGTGACTTCTCACACCCTCCCTCTTACGTGCATTAAATAATTTCTCCAAATTTATTGTACTCAACCCCCATGATCCCAATAACTATGGGATGTGACTTCTCACACCCTCCCTCTTACGTGCATTAAATAATTGGCTTTGAGAACACTCAATCAGAAACTAGAGTTTAATACATAGTCATAATAAAATTCAAGAATGTAGGTGGAATTAATAGACATGGGTAATTCCCCTTGGACCCCTCTATTAGGAATTCTCCTAGACCCTCCTCTCTCTTTTGGATTAATTCAGCCTCCGTCTATGTCCATATCCCCTTAGCAACTAGCATCACATTTTATTATTAAGACTTAGAAATATAATCCGCATATACATTGCTTTAGTCGTAGCCACACATTATATCTACATTAAGCCTTAATTAAATTGGGGATTATGGTGGAGATGTTACAATCAAAAGGTGAAATATTATAGCTTATCATAGAGGTCCATGCCTCCAAAGTTGCAGGGAATTTTGGTGTTGGGAAGATAAATCTGAACTTACAAAGGTATGTGTATTGGAAAAGAAAGAAAGAATATGTAGCTCAGTTTATTAGAGGATGCATAATTTGTTGTACTAGCAAACCCAATGATAAAAAGAAAGGTTTATACCATCCCTTACCTGTACCTACTAAACCATAGGAGAGAATCTCCGCGGATTTTATGGGAGGTTTTCCAGGAATCATGAAGGGACGTGATTATTTATTTGTGGTAGTTGACCAATTTAGTAAGATGTGCATTTGCATGCCTTGTAAAAATGTCATTAAGGGGCAAGATGCAACAAACATTTTCTTTGAAAAGGCCTAGGAGCACCTTTGGATACCAAGGAGCGTCATCTCAAATAGACATACCATATTTCTCAATTGCTTTTGGACTACACTTTGGGAGATCATGGACACCAATTTGAAGAGATCTATATCTTTCCATCTATAGATAAATGGGTAGACAAAAGTTGTGAATAGGACATTGGTTCAACTTTGAGGGGTTATTTCAGAAGCATCCAAGGACCTAGTATGAAAATTTCATTTATATCCAACACTCTTATAATAGAGCAATCGATACGTATACTTGTAAGTCCCCTTATGAAACTTGTTTTGGGTATTTTCCACCTTCACCCTTAGATTTTGTATATGGACATCAAGGAGGACTAAGGGAAGATACCATGGGAGAAACACTAAAGAATAAAAAAATTGTATTTTAATAAGATTAGGAAAATCAATTTGCAAGTACAGAAGCCATGAGGAAGTCACGGGAAAATTACAAGGCTTGGCATGATCATCACATAATTGAGAAGACATTCAAGGTGGGAGAAAGAGTATGGTTGCATTTTAGCAAAGAAAGCCTACTAGGCCCTGGTTTGAAGATTAAGGCTCTATGCTATGGTCCTTTTGAAGTGTTGGAGAAGGAAGGTGATGATGTCTATAGAATCAGTCTACCCCCATACATGTGCATTTACTCAGTAGTGAATATGGATCTAAAACTCTATGAGCCTTCCATGCTGGATGAAGTTAATGATGAAAAAATGTTACCTGCCATAAAGGACTTAGCACCAAAAGCTTAGGAAAATTTATCAAATGATACAATTTTATAGAAGAAGTCTAGAACAACCAGACAAGAAAGCATGAACTTTGGTGGCTAGGCAAGGCCAAATAGTATTCCACAGAGAAGGTAGAAGAAAATTTTCCTCAACTTCTTTAGTAAAATATTTTGGAGACCAAAATCCTCCCTAAATGGGGAGGTATGATCCAAAATAGATCAATATATAATTTTTCATTTATGTTGGTATTTTTTATATGGAAAAAATATATATATTGGCTTGCAGTGTGTATTTTTTGGGGCATTTCCTACTTTGGTGATTTGAGATGTAGAAACTTGCAAAGCTTGTTTGAGACCCTAAAAAACATGTTTTTGGGTCAAAAATTTGTGAATGAAGTTCCCAAAATCTTGACATTGTTCTACACATTAAGATATTTTCGATGGCATGAAGATCACCTCAATCGAAGTTCATATGAGGAACTTACACCTCCTACAAGTTGACCAATCCTATTGACTACCATGATAACAAGTGGATGCCACATTAGCTTCCATTACTTATATGGGTGGAGATAATCTTATGAAAACATTAAAAAAGAATCTAGATGACTGAAAACCCTAACCCCAATTAGGATTTCAGGCATGCAAAAATCTTAAACCCGATCCTAGATGGCTATTAGGACATTATTAAACAATAGGCCACTAGGATAGGGAGGGGCTCCATTCTCATTGTATTGAGTATTTTTCCATAGTACAGTGAATCATTGAGAGTGGGATATTGAATAAAAATAAAGGAAGTAGAAGATCCTCTAGAAGCCATACAAGCCACGGTGTCCATGACAACTCCATAGGGAGTACACTTACTTTGTATTCATTTCATAACTAAGAATAAAATACTATGGCATATACCTCATCTTCTAGCTAGGTTTTTTCATATTGAGTTTTCACACAATGTTGTGTGCACTAAGATAGTAATATTAAATCTAAAATCTAAAATAAAAAATTCCAAAATATTATAAGATTTGTTATAACAAACTATTCTAATAGAATATCCATAACAATTTACATATCATTATGTCAAAAAAAAAAAAAAAAACACT
>JASDQU010105230.1:24953-44843 GCA_032191745.1 Picea mariana
CCACATACCCTTTTCCATAGAATATACTAACTAGATCCAAAAACCAAAGACATGAAATATGGTACTACACATATTATAATATATTATCAAGGAAAAAACAAGCTACATGAGTACATTAATAAAAAATAACATGCTAACCTTGCAAGTTCAAAATCCGAGCTATGTAGATCGAGAATTGGATTTTTTCAACCGGTGGGTGACGGAAAAAATAAACAACTCAAACAAAATCCAAGAATAGTGTCGCAACTATAAAAATTGTGTCGTAAAGTCTCTTAAAGTCACGTATATATAGATCAAATAGTCAACTAGCCATTAACACCAACCAATGAGATAGGCAAAAATTTTGTCGATATTGCCACGAAAGTTCGTGGATATTGCCACAAAAGTTCGTCGATATTTCCATGAAAATCCAGACTAGGTTAAAATAAGATTTTCGTGGATATTGCGATGAACTTTCGTGGTAATATCGACGAAAATCCCGCCCTGTTTAAAAAAAAAAAGAAAAGATGAAACTAGTGGAAGCGTGGAAAAATTTTGTGGAACAATCCGCCCATATGTAGTAGTGGCATAATTGTTGCATATGTAGAGCATGTTATAAATTAAATGATATCAGAGGTGGAAGTTTTGTGTGGCATGTCCTAGCTTGAGGTTGGGGATGCTACATAATGTTTGGAATCCCATACATGTACATGAGGGATGCAATATTCATGAAGAAAAAAAACCAATATTTCTTGATCAAGGATGGGAAGTCCTTCATCATTAATACACATAAAGGTAAATCCAATATCTCCCTACTAAATGCTAACCAAGCCAATAATTTGATCACCTCTACTAGGAAGTTTGTATTACTCTTCTTAAGAGAGAATCAACCATGAGATGATTGATAAAAGTAAAGGAATGTTTGGAGGGATGTAATAAAGAGAAGAAACATCAGTTGGAGGAGATTTCACATTCATATAAAGAAATGTTCCAAAAGCCTAAAGGGTTGCCACCTAAAACGGAAGTGGAGTACAAGATACAGTTTTTCCTTGACTCCCAATTACCAAACATTGGGTTGTACAAATAGTCCATCCTAGAATTGAATGAAATGAAGAAACAATTGAAACAATTTAGATTAGGGATTAATTCAAACAAGAAACTCAATTTCTATGTCACATATAATCATGATACCCAAAAAGGATGGGACTTGGAGAATGTGTATCAACTATGGAGTTCTGAACAAGATCACTCTCAAGAATTAACATCCTCTACCCAACATATATGACTTGCTAGATCAATTGTAACATCCCAAGTACTTCACCAAGTTGGATAACAAATTGAGATACCACCAAGTGTGATTAAATGAAGAAGACACATGGAATACCTCCTTCAAGACAAGGCAATGTTTGTATGAATGGTTGTAATGCCTTTTGGTTTATTTAATATACTAGCCACATTTATGTGTTTCATGAATGATGAATAGTGTCCATTTCTAGACTAATTTATAATGTTGTACTTATTTAATATGTTATTTTATATCTATACTTATGAAGATCATATCTTACATCTCATGTAAGTGTTAGAAACCTTGAAAAAGAATTAGTTTCTAGAAAACCTTGAGAAATTTTTAGCTCAATAGTCATTTGTGTATTTGAGGTATGTGATTGTTGGAGGCGAACTCAAGACAGATCTCATGAATATGGAGGCCATCAAAAAGTGCCCAAATCTTACTAATGTCACTAAATTTAAGATCTTTTTTAGGATAGTGTGATACCTAAAAAAATAGCATCCTTTTAGCTATGGCTACACCACTCCATGCCATAAAAACTAATAAAGTGAGTTTTCAGTGTGGAAAGAATTAGAAAAATATTAGATAAGCACCATTTCTTGCATTTCCCAATATGTATAATTCTCTCAAACTGGAGATGAATGCAAGTGGATATGCTATGGGAGAAATCTTAATGCAAGTTGATATGTTATCATTCTTAAATGTTCCATGGAAAAGTCATGAATTACCCTGCATATGACAAGGAACTATGTGCTTTGGTTCAAACTATAATGAAATGTAATAACTATATGATGGGCATGGAAACCATCATCGACACTAATATCAATCATTTGTAATATTTTCAAGTCCAAAGTAAGCTTCAACAAATAGATGATACATATGAATGGGGTATTTACAACAATTCCATCTACTTATCAAATATAAGAAGGGTGACACTAATAAGTTGGTATAGATTCCTTCAAGGCCACCCACATATAATATCACATCTTTTGGAGCTCTTATGAACATTGAACCTTTTAACCATGATGAATACAAATAGGCATACTCGGAAGATGAGGAGTTTAAAGAGGTGATTCAATAGCTACAAAGTCATGTTCACATAGAAGAAGGTGACATTAAGGTTGACATCTCCAATATGGGTTGCTTTACAAGATAGACAAGATTTTTGTATCAATGTAACATCCCCTGGCCCAGTTGAGGTCCATTACATGTGAAATACTCATAAAACCCAAAATTTATACTAACTAATTTATTTATTGTAGCTTCCAGCTATGAATTACAATCAAATTTAGCTATTGTTTGTTACCATTAATTAAATGCATATACATCATTTTAAACAAAATGAATGAAGTTATATAACTCAACATAGTAGCATATAAATTCTTGTTAAACACAGAGTTCATGCACAACAATTTAACTCATAAATACAAGACAAAAAATAGATTAAACACTTATCTTTTAACAATAGTTGTGCAACCAACTACTTTGGATGGATGTTCCACCCAACCATAGACTTTTTGTTCTAAATATCAATATCAATTCACCCTCGAGATGAGGCTAGTAATCCAAAAAAGAGGGTGGTCTCTCATTGTCCACTCACACCTCAGAAAATCCACAACCCACTGGTATTCTCCTACAACTATCTTGATTTTCCACCAGCTCTCTTCCTCTCGACCTGCCCAACCCAAGGACTGTACCCCTTCATTGATATCAAACCCTCAGGCTTCACATTCATTTATTAGGTTCTCTCTGGCATAGGTAACTAGGAATATCTCTGCTAGGAATTCAAGGGAACTTGTTTCTAGGAAAACTGTCAGCAAACACTTGTTGTTACAGTGAAAATCACATAGGAGTTCACTCTTCAGTCCTGACAACCTGGCTCTTCAATATTCAACTCTAAAATTCTCCAAAAACTCTCCATCGTGATATATAATTTTCCCTCCATGGATGCACCAGATCCAATCTCTCTTTTCTTCTCTCTAGTTGTATTCATGCCCAAAAATTGATTGTCTAAAAATTGTTGTAATATCCCATATGAATTTAATCTCCTTTGGCTACCGTTCATGACTCACACACTTCCCCAAGTTGATTGTACTCAAACCTCATGCTCCCAATAAATAAAGGATGTGAATTCTCACACCCACCCTCTTACATGCATTCAATGATTGCCTTTGGGAACACTCAATCAGAAACTAAAGTTTAATACAAAGTCATAAGAAAATTCAAGAATGTAAGTGGAATTGATAGACATGGGTAATTCTCCCTTGGTACCCTCTATTAGGAATTCTCCTATAACCTCCCCTCTCTTGTGTATTAATTCATCCCCCATCTTTTTCCATATCCCCTTAGCAGTTGGCATCAAATTTTATTATTAAAACTTAGAAAAACAATTTGCATATACATCACTTTAGCTATAGCCACACACTATATCTACATTAAGAATTAATTAAAATAGGGATTATAGTGGGGATGTTACATTCCCCATCCCCTGCAATTGTGCGTCATCCATAGTGTGCACTATATATATGTGTGTGTGTATATGTGTGTGTGTGTGTGTATATATACACACACCCACACACAAACACGCATATATATACACACAAATTTACATCACAATAAAATTCTGCAATTTTACAACTCTGACAGCAATTCCAACCAAAATCTCTTGTTCCTCTCAACCTACTGACCCAAGAATTGCACCATTCATTTATCAAGGTTAACCAAAGAAATGAACCCTTTTTTTATCAGAGCTAACCCAAGGAATGTTCCATTCTTTTATCAGGGCCCACAACAGATGTTGGCTAGGACTCTAAGATGTGGCTCTAAAACTCTAGTTACTCAAAATGGAGTCTTTCATTTTGTTCTTTTCAGAATTGGAAAAAAATTGTGGGTATTCCTCCCAAATGTTTTCTTCATGCTCACATGTAGCATCTTCAGGACTATAGAAAATCCATTGAACCTTTTCCATCCCTATGGTTTTGTTGATCATTTTGAATTTTGGATCCAGGATGCATACTAGTTCCACCCTAAAATCCCCTTCATGCTCCACCTAGATCATAGTCCAATCAATTGTGTGGTTAGGCTTAAGCACATATTTCAATAATAATGACACACAAAATACATTATGCACTCTCATGGATGCAAGAAATGTTAGTGTGTATGCAATTAGCCTATATTTTATAATGTTTTAAAAGGTCCACAATAGTTTGTTGCCAATTTTGGGAAACTAGCTATTCTTAGTGAACTTATCTTTGCTTTCAATTTCAAAAACACATGTTCGTTGACTTTGAAATATCTAAAAACTTTATTCTTTTCTGCATAACTTTTCTGCGTATCTTAGGAAGCCTTTAAATTTTGCTTGATCTTTTCCATTTGTTCTTCCATTTCCTTTAACAAATTTGGCCTGACAACTACTCTTTCTACTAGATTATCCCAACTCACTGGTGTGTTACACTTTCTGGTATACAATGATTCAAATCAATTCATTTTTAATGAGGCCCGCTACTCATTATTGTAAGAAAATTCAACTAAATGAATATAATCCTCCCACTTTGATGGCTAATCCATCACATACATTCTAATCATGTCCTCAATTATTCGGTTAGTCCTATATATTTTCCCATCTTCCTATGGGTGATATGTTGTACTAGGATTTAGATTTGTCCCAAAGCCATTGAAAAATATTTTCCAAAAATTGGATGTAAATTTTGGATCTTTTTCCAAAACAATTTCCTTAGGCACTCTATGTATCCTAGCAATTTCTTTCATATATATTTATGCAATATTTGTTGCCTTGTGTGTTGTCTTCACTAGAATAAAATGTGTTTCATTAGTTAATTTATCCACCACTACCATGATGGAATCATGATGCTTCACTGTTCTGGGAATATCTGTAATAAAATCCATTGTGGCTACTCCCCACTTCCATTATAGAATGGGAAATGGTTGCAACAGCCCCCCTGGATGTCTATGTTCGGTCTTCACTTTCTTACACTCTATACATCTAGCTATATAATTAGCTACTTATTTCTTCATTACTGGCCAAAAATATCCGCTTCTTACAGGTGCAATTGTCTTTTGATATACTAAGTGTCCAACATATGGCGCATTGTGCATTTCCCTCAGCACTACAATTTTTCAGCTCATTGTAATTCAACACATATAGTTTACCTTTGTACATGAGAATTTCATCTTCTTTCAGCTCATAACAATTAAATTTATGTTGAAAATTACCTTGTTGTAATGTTTCTTTTATTTTCAAATATTGTTGATCTGAATTTTTTGTTGCAATAATTTTATATTTCATATCAATCGTGTACATGTTAATGGTTGCAATATGCATCTCATTTCCTCTCCTAGTTGATTTTATTTTCCTTTGATGTATTTAATTTCAAAGTCATATTCACTAAGAAATTCAAGATATCTAGTTTGTTTGGAATTTAATGTTGGTTATCCAACAAATGTTTCAGACCAAAGTGGTCTATCCTTACCTCAAATTTCCTTCCCATGAGGTAATGTCTCCACATTTTCAATGCATGCACAATTCCTACTAATTCCAATTCATGTGTAGCATAATTTCTCTCATGCTCTTTTAATTTTCTGGACTCATGCATACCACGTGATATTTTTGTGTGAAGACTCCACCAAGCCCTTCTTTGCATGCATCAGTGAATGCAAAAAATATTCATTTGAATCTGCAATATTCAATATTGGCCCACTTGTCAATATGTCTTTCAATTTTTGAAAGATTTCTTCACACTTGGAAGTCCATTCAAATTTCACTCCCTTCTTTTGCAAAGAATTGATTGGATTTGCAATCTTTGAAAATCATTTTATGAATCTTTGGTAATAACTAGAAAGACCCGTGAATGATCTGACCTCTGTCACATTTCTTGGGATTGGCCATCCTCTAATGTCCTTTATTATCTCGATATCAACTATTATCCCTTCTGTCGAAATTATATGCTCCAAGTAGTGAATCTTCTCTTGATAAAAGATGCACTTACTTAGCTTGACATACAATTTATTCCCTCTTAAAAACTACAACACCATTCTCAAATGTTGATCATGTTCCTATTTTGAATTAGAGTAGATGAGTATATCATCTAGGAACACAATCACAAACTTTTCCAGGTATTCCCTAAAAACTCCATTCATCAGGCACATAAAAACAATTGGGGAATTTGATAGTCCAATTGGTACTATCGTGAACTCATAATTTCCATATCATGTCTTGAATTTTGTCTTGTTGATGTCTTCTTCCTTTATCCTCACTTGATGATATCTTGATCTCAATTCAATCTTGGAAAAGATTCTTGCACTTTTCATTTGATCAAACAAATCATCAGTCCTTGGAAAAATATATGTATTATTTATGGTGACCTTATTCATCTACTAGAAATCAATACACAGCCTTAAGGTTCCATCATTCTTCTTCAAAAAACTAATTGGGGCTCACCAAGGTGACACACTTTGACATATATACCCCTTCTTCAAAATATCTTCAAGATACATATGCAACTCTTTCAACTCTGATTTTCCCATTATGTATGGTACCTTGGACACAGGGGTAACTATTGGCATCAAATCAATAGAGAAATCAGTGTCTTTCTTTGGTGGAAATCCCAGGATTTCCCTAAAAAAATCTTCAAAATACCTCAAGACCAAATGGTATTCAATTCTTGTCACTTTATCTTTGGTTGTCTCTTCCATATGGGCTGCAAAAATCTGACACCCCTTCTTGAAACTCTTTTTCAGTTGCATAGCTAAAATCTCTCTAACAATTACAACTCTTAGGATGCCTTAAATCAAGCCTTGTTGCCCTTATTCATTAAGACATGTGATTGAGTTGTTGTAATAGTCTAGGACAACATGGTGTTCTTCCAATCAATCCATGCCAATTAGACAATCATATGAACCCAACGGTATGATGTTTACATCTACCTTTGTGTTGAGTCCATTCATGTCTATTGGACAATATTTAACTAGCTCATTGATTTTCCTCTTAGCCCCTATGGATAACTAAACTAACAAAAATTTCTTATGCTTACTCCTTTGCAAGTGAAATATGTCAACAATGTTACATTTTATGTAACTATGCTAGCTTCATAATCAATTAAAAATGCTATGGGCTCGTTATCAATCTTACCTTCCACTTCAATCATGGGAGACTAATATTTTTCTTTCTTGTTGTCCAAGGCTATATAAATCATTGGCATTCTTCCTCCCATGCCTTCCATTGTTTCATCCTCCTGAATTTTTTGGACAGTCCTCATTATTTCACCTTTGTGAGGGCAGTCCCTATATAAGTGATTTTCCTCATATCCCCAACATTTTACATGCTCTTGCCTTGGCCTTTTCCCAAATGAATCTGTGGTCTTGTGTTAATTTTGGGTTGACTAACCTTGATGATTTTCTTGGGTGGTGTTCTTGAAAAGGATGAATTAAAAACTTTCTTCTTTTGATCATTTTTACTCTTCATTTTGTCATTCCAAGCTTTTTGGAAAACTGGATTTCCTCTGCTCTACTCATAAATATGCTCGACTCACCTTATGGTCTCCTCCAAAGTCTTGGAGTTATCATATTGTGTCTTATCACTCTAGAAGGAGGGTAACCCACTTAAAAACCTTTGGATTTTGACCTTTTCATCCTTAATGAAGTTTGCATACTTCAACAACTCAAAGAACCTCTTCTCATATTAATCCATTGTCATGCTTTCCAACTTGATTTCAAAGAACTCTTTAATCTTCCTTTCATAATATTGTTCAGACAAATATTTCTCTTGGAAGTATCCTTTGAACTACCTCCATAAGATCCTTTTCTCATCAAGTTGCTTGGCTTTTTTAATCTGATCCCACCACATGGATGCATTTCCTTGCAAGTGGTAGGTTTCAATTATAGCTTCTACTCTTTATGGGTAATCATGCGGCTGGAAATATTTCTTCATTTCCAATAGCTAGGCATATTCCTCTTCTCCTTCCCTATGTTCACCATTGAAATTTATGGCTTGATTTTCCTGATTTCACCTTGCGGGATGTCTTCCTTAGACCTTCTCCTTTTCCTCTTGGTATGAGACACACTTGGGTTTCTCCTTAGCCCTGAACTTGCATGAGTTCTTATGGTGGATTGTCTTGGAGAATAATGGTGCATGGCCATGCTTCTTGACTACCTATCATTGCCATGATCATACCTTCTAATTTGGGATCTAGAAGTTGTCACTTGTCTAGCACTAGATTATTCTTGGTTCTAAAGTCTTTTTTGACTTGCTTATGCAACATATTCAAGCTCTAAAGTATCTCTTCCTTAGCCTTCATAATAATTTCATTATCTGTTCTATAGCTTTGAACATATTTATGTAGGATTCTCATAGTTACAGGCTCCTGCTTGTCTCTTCTCCGATTTGACTCTATAATATCCTTGAGCATCTTCCATAACTAAATTCCTCATAGAAGAACCAAATTTGTTTTCACGTACCTCTAATTTTGTAAGAAATGTGCATGTAATAATTATTGTTAGAACATGCATAACATAAAACATTTGATTAATTAGAATACATGTTATTCTTCATATTTATTTATGAAGAATGCATTGCACCAATTCAAAATATGATTCATTACATGAATTCCTCTATGAAATAGATTTCCAATGGCTATACTCACATCTCAATATGAGTTTTGAGCGAAAAAATACAACATTTACATGTAATTTCCACTCACTTGCTTCTAAAGAAATATCTTTATTACTTTCCAAAAAAAAATTAATGCCCAATTAAAATTTCTGGGTGGACAGATGTCTTCCCCTCCTCAATACCTTTTCATTTACTTTTCGTTTTCTCAAATCTGAGCTCTGAGTTGAAAGTTATGGATGGGAGAAGTTTTGATTGTTTTTCCCATTTTATCCTTGTATGCTACAGGTGTATTGTTTTTCTTCCTGCACATTTTTTCATATCCATATTCCAAATATGGCTCAATGGTTGTGTTCTATGGTTCATATTATTTCCATAGACTACTCATGTTCCCCAAATGGACTTATGAGCAAGGAGTTATGCCCTCTGGACGTAAATTAGTGACAAAATTTTCCCTTAATTGTTTCAGTTGTAACTTTATCATACTAGCTCTATTTTATGCCCAGAGTGTCTCATTGGATAGCTCTCTCCAAGTTATTTTATTTGATATGTAGAGACAAAGTGTATGTTAGTAGGGACACTCTTTTCTTGTGGGTTTTGATTTCCTAAAAATGTCATTTAGGGCCTCAAAATCGCCCCGCAAGTTCATGACCTTCAAAAATATGAAAATTTCATAAATATTTCATATAAAATTGATTGTTTTACTATTATAACAACCCTTTAAATCTTATTCATTGATCTCAAATAGAGTGAAATATGATTCATTGATCCGAGCTCCATCGACAATTGGTCGATCGATGATTCTCACTACAAAACCAAACTTGCCCATGAATCTCCCCAATGCTCGATCATCATCCATTGGTCCTTAGTCATTTCTATTGGAAACAAATTGCAATACCTTGTTAAACTGGTTGACCCGACCATTGGCCATCGACAATCCTTGTTTACTAACGAAATACTTCTCCATTCTATCAACCCAATCATCAACTATCAACCATCTATGTTGGTTGACATGGAAATTGTTGATGTGGCATGACATGTGGATGTTATTGTGGCCTGACATGTAGAATATAACATGGCATCGAGATGATGTGGAATGACACATGGATTTTGATGTGGTATGACACATCGTCACCCTCTTTTCTCCATTTCCCATGGGTCATTTAACTTGGATGACCTGAACACCTCGTTGAATCAGACAACACCTGACCATTGGCCATCAGCCATTGGCAACCAAAACACTTCACCAATCTAGTTGACCCGACCATTGGTCATTAGCCATTGGTGACCAAAGAACTTATCCAATCCAGCTGACATGACCATCATTCATCGGTGATTTGCATTGGCGACCAAAATACTTCACCAATATGGTTGACCCAATCATCAGTCATCAACGTTTTCCTTTGGCCAACTCCAACACTTAGAAATTTTTTATCAAATTCTAGGTAAATTTGGACCGTCAATCTCCAAGTCTAGATGATATTGATCATTGATCAGCTCCCTTTTTCTAACCTCTAAAAAATAATACATACCATCATTCTACTCCACTTCGCAAACCTATGAAATTGAACCTTGGTCGTTGATCGGCCCCAACCTCCCAACGGTCGAAAATGAATCCATATTGTTGATTCGATCCATTTTCCAAATGGCCGAAAACAAATCCTGGTTGTTGATCTACCAGACCTTGGAAACCTATGAAATCCTTATAAATTTTTAAATTTATCAAAATGAATCTAGGTCATTGATCTCGATATCAAACGTGATCTCAATCGTTAATTCTTCAAACTCTTCCCAGCACTACAGCGGCCCTTAAAACTCGAATTTTAACCTTCCAAGTCAAATTTAACTCTGCAAATCTGCATATTTACTCCATTGAACCTCTCTTAGACATTCCTGGGTCATTTAAACTCATATTTTGCTCACAAATTTGGGGATTTCTCTCTAATTTTCATTGTTTTCCCAATTTCACACAGTCCAAAATATGTAATAATGAATTACTCAATTCGCACTCATTCTTGGCCCATACAAGCCCGATGTTTGAGCCTGGGGGATTTTATACCATAATGTAACGTCCCCCAACCCAACTGAGGTCCATTACATGCAAAATATTCATGCAAAATACTCATAAAACAAAAAGTTCTACTAACTAATTAATTTCTTGTAGCTTCCAACTACAAATTACAACCAGATTTATTTTTTCTCTGTTGCCATTAATTAAATGCATCTACATCATTTTAAATAACATGAATGCAACTATATAACTAAACATAGCATCATACAAATTCTTATTAAACACGGAGTTCATGCACAACAATTTAACTCATAAATACAAGACATAAAATAGATAAAACACTTATCTTTGAACAATAGTTATGAAACTAGCTACTTGGGATGGACATTCCACTCAACCATAGACTTTATGTTCCAAATATAAACATCAAGTCACCCCCTAGTTGAGGCTCCGCAAAAAAGGATGGTCTCTTGTTGTCCACTCACAACTTAGAAAATCCACAACCCAATGATATTCTCCTACATATATTATGATTTCCACCACCTCTCTTCCTTTTGACCTTCCCACCCCATGGAATGTACCTCTTCACTGATCTAAGTCCCTTGGGCATCCCATTGGTTTATCAGGGTCTCTGTAGAACAAGTAACCAGGAATCTCTCTGTTGGGAACTCATTGCTAAGAAAACTACTAGCAAAAACAGGAAACACGTGTTGTTACAATGCGACTCACATAGGAGTTCACTCTTCAGACCTAATAGCTTGGATCTTCAATATTCATCTTTGGAATACTCCAACATTCTCTAGAAATCCCCCTCCATGGATTCTTTGGCTCCAATCTCTCTTTTATTCTCTCTACTTGTTGTTCATGCCCAAAAATTGATTGTCTAAAAACTGTTGTAATATCCCATATGAATTTCCTCTCATTTGGATACCATTATTGACTCACACAATTGTCCAAATTTATTGTACTCAACCCCCATGATCCCAATAACTATGGGATGTGACTTCTCACACCCTCCCTCTTACGTGCATTAAATAATTGGCTTTGAGAACACTCAATCAAAAACTAGAGTTTAATACATAGTCATAATAAAATTCAGGAATGTAGGTGGAATTAATAGACATGGGTAATTCCCCTTGGACCCCTCTATTAGGAATTCTCCTAGACCCTCCTCCCTCTTTTGGATTAAGTCAGCCTCCGTCTATGTCCATATCCCCTTAGCAACTAGCATCACATTTTATTATTAAGACTTAGAAATATAATCCGCATATACATTGCTTTAGTCGTAACCACACATTATATCTACATTAAGCCTTAATTAAATTGGGGATTATAGTGGAGATGTTACAATCAAAAGGTGAAATATTATAGCTTATCATAGAGGTCCATGCCTCCAAAGTTGCAGGGAATTTTGGTGTTGGGAAGATAAATCTGAACTTACAAAGGTATGTGTATTGGAAAAGAAAGAAAGAATGTGTATCTCGGTTTATTAGAGGATGCATAATTTGTTGTACTAGCAAATCCAATGATAAAAAGAAAGGTTTATACCATCCCTTACCTGTACCTACTAAACCATAGGAGAGAATCTCCATGGATTTTATGGGAGGTTTTCCAGGAATCATGAAGGGATGTGATTATTTATTTGTGGTAGTTGACCAGTTTAGTAAGATGTGCATTTGCATGCCTTGTAAAAATGCCATTAAGGGGCAAGATGCAACAAACATTTTCTTTGAAAAGGCCTAGGAACACCTTTGGATACCAAGGAGCATCATCTCAAATAGACATACCATATTTCTCAATTGCTTTTGGACTACACTTTGGGAGAACATGGACACCAAGTTGAAGAGATCTATAGCTTTCCATCTATAGATAAATGGGTAGACAAAAGTTTTGAATAGGACATTAGTTCAACTTTGAGGGGTTATTTCAGAAGCATCCAGGGACCTAGGATGAAAATTTAATTTATATCCAACACTCTTATAATAGAGCAATCGATACGTATACTTGTAAGTCCCCTTATGAAACTTGTTTTGGGTATTTTCCACCTTCACCCTTAGATTTTGTACATGGACATCAAGGAGGACTAAGGAAAGATACCATGGGAGAAACACTAAAGAATAAAAAAAATGCATTTTAATAAGATTAGGAAAATCAATTTGCAGGTACAGAAGCCATGAGGAAGTCACGGGAAATTACAAGGCTTTGCATGATCATCACATAATTGAGAAGACATTCAAGGTGGGAGAAAGAGTATGGTTGCATTTAAACAAAGAAAGCCTACTAGGCCCTGGTAAGAAGATTAAGGCTCTATGCTATGGTCCTTTTGAAGTGTTGGAGAAGGAAGGTGATGATGTCTATAGAATCATTATACCCCCATACATGTGCATTTACTCAGTAGTGAATATGGATCTAAAACTCTATGAGCCTTCCATGTTGGAGGAAGTTAATGATGAAAAAGTGTTACCTGCCATAAAGGACTTAGAACCAAAAGCTTAGGAAAATTTATCAAATGATACAGTTTTATAGAAGAAGTCTAGAACAACCAGACAAGAAAGCATGAACTTTGGTGGCTAGGCAAGGCGAAATAGTATTCAATGAAGAAGGTAGAAGAAAATTTTCTTCAACTTCTTTAGTAAAATATTTTGGGGACCAAAATCCTCCCTAAATGGGGAGGTATGATCCAAAATAGATCAATATATAATTTTTCATTTATGTTGGTATTTTTTATATGGAAAAATTAGATATATTGGCTTGCAGTGTGTATTTTTTGGGGCATTTCCTACTTTGGTGATTTGAGATGTAGAAACTTGCAGAGCTTGTTTGAGACCCTAAAAAACATGCTTTTGGGTCAAAAATTTGTGAATGAAGTTCCCAAAATCTTGACATTGTTCTACACATTAAGATATTTTCAATGGCATGAAGATCATCTCAATCGAAGTTCATATGAGGAACTTACACCTCCTACAAGTTGACCAATCCTATTGACTACCATGATAACAAGTGGATACCACATTAGCTTCCATTACTTATATGGGTGGAGATAATCTTATGTGGACATTAAAAAAGAATCTAGATGACTGAAAACCCTAACCCCAAATGGGATTTCAGGCATGCAAAAATCTTAACCCCGGCCCTAGATGGCTATTAGGACATTATTAAACAATAGGCCACTAGGATAGGGAGGGGCTCCATTCTCATTGTATTGATTATTTTTCCATAGTACAGTGAATCATTGAGAGTGGGATATTAAATAAAAATAAAGGAAGTAGAAGATCCTCTAGAAGCCATACAAGCCACAATGTCCATGACAACTCCATAGGGAATGCACTTACTTTGTATTCATTTCATAACTAAGAAGAAAATAATATGGCATGGGCCTCATCTTCTCCCTAGGTTTTTCCATATTGAATTTTCACCCAGAGTGTTTTGTGCACTAAGATAATAATATTAAATCTAAAATCTAAAATAAAGAATTCCAAAATATTGTAAGATTTGTTATGACAAACTATTCTAATCGAATATCCATGACAATTTACATATCATTATGTCCAAAAAACACTCATATACGTTCTATTCCAATGAAGTTTATCAATATTGTACATATTAAGGATATGTTAGCTAACTATCATTAAATTAACACCCAAGAGGATCTCCCCATGAGGCATCTCCCCAATAAAATAGAGCTGGTTACATACTATCCATTATAGGATTATAATGTCCCATGAATTATAGAGATGTATCTCCCTACCTAAGTTATTCCTTAACTTAGGAATTATTTTTTATCTTTACTGGTTAGAATCCCCTAATCTGAAATTTGGCTAAGAATGGTTAATGCAACAGTTAGATTTTGCCCGTCAATCATTTGTCTTTTTCCTCGTTGCGAGCAGTTTTGATAGCGGGCTGCGGGACCACTTCTCTCAGATATCTTTTGCATCTTGGAGTAGTTTCAGCAATCTATCCTCTCCTGGCAAGATATTCTGTAGCACGCGATGTCACGAGTATGCAACGCTCCCTGTCATAATATATAAGCAATTTATCCTCACATGGTAACATATTTTGCAGCACGCTATGCCACATGAACGCAAAGCTCCCTGTCATAATTTATGATGGATACCTGTAGATGCGGACCTGCCTTGGTTGCCTTTCTGTCTGTTGTATGATCTGCTTGCTGAAGCCATTAATTTCCTTTAACGGGCATCCAACGCTGTCCTCCACTGACTCTTACTCCTTTATCAGATTGTAGAGGAAGGAAGATACAAGTAGACAGTGACGGAGCAACAACAGTTGAGAAGCCCGCTGGTTTTTGTTGTCATCTCGGCAACTATTCACGGGACAAAAACCGGCCCTAAATTAGAATTAGGGTTCCCAAAATCGCACATTGTAAGACATCCCATAAACGAAATCCACTCGCTTCCTCAGACAAAGTTTGCAGTGGTTTTTTCGCCCGCTGGGGCTATTTAATACCCACTGCAGATGGACAATTTGCTTCTCTCATCTCATATTCCTCCATTTGCGCCATGGATTCATACTCTGCACTCGCCCAGGCTATGAGCTTGAGGGCTTCATCTATGACTGGTAAGCACGGCTGCTCCATGGATGCTCTGGGTGTTTGTTCCTTGCTGAAACGATGCATTGTTCAGAAAAAATATGAAATCCTTGATTCTGATAACGATACTTTTATTTTGTGCAGCTTGCAGGTTAAACTATATAATCATCGAGGCTAGAGCGCCGGAAATCGGTGCCGGTGCCATCCCATTGCTGACAGAGAGAGAGAGCACGCCTGTATTCTCGTATATGGATTTTGCATATGTGGGCGTACATGCGTGCTCTCTACTTGTAGTCAGCAAACGACTGTATCTCGGCTCCTACTTTCGAGCTGTAATATTTTTTTCGTCTTCAACAAAATTTTATATTGCAATTTTAATTCTTTCAAACTGAATCAGTCGGTTTTTTTCGATACCAGAAAAAATAGTACTGTTCTACTAAATAGTTTGCTAGAGCGATTTCAATTGATTTGATGCTTGCACGCAATGTGGCAGCTTCAACAGCTTCAACTCCAATCGATGGATCGCTACAAATATCTTTCACCATTGAAACATATGTTCAATCATTCGCGATATTCACAGGTAGAAACCTAATTCTTATATAACCAGAAATTGCTATGATGGACTTTTTTTTAGGACGCGCCAGAACTTCTTCATTTGTATCGCCTCTATCCGATTTCCATTGCTATGGGACAGGAAGCCGTCTCTATAATAGCACACAACTTCATGGGAAAATTCTCTTACATGCTGATGGGGATAGATAGAAGACATTGCAGACAGGGCGATGCCTATGAGGGATTATTGTTACAGGCTCATCCAGTGCTGAGTAACTGACCCACTCATATGGGTTGTTCACTCATATGGGTTGTTTGTTGGACTGATTAGCTCTTACTTGTGTCGCTTCATGTTAATGTGGGATTCTTCACAATTGTGATTTACCAATGAATTTATTATTTTAATATTCATTGTCATATTTAAGTGAGCTGTTTTTTAAGTGTGATTTAATTTATTATTTTAATATCATTGTAACATTTAAATGAGTTGTTTGTTCTTATTGTTTGAAAGGTTGTTGTGAGAGATCTTCTCCAACTTAGTCTTCTAAATTTATATGTAATTAAGTTATTCTCTCAACTAATTTGTTACTATAACTAAAATAGTTTATAACTAAAATAGTTTATAAATAAGTTATTCTCTCAATTAAAATGTATGCACATAAATATACATACTCGCTCATATTTCTACATCTAAATATGCATACCCACTCATATAGTAATATAGTAAGAGGAAGTTAAATTTATAATTATATAATATATCATTGGATGCCTAGAAAATATTTTCTAGGCATCCAAAGAGCATTAGGGTAAATGACTTAATGCTACTTAATCCAATTAGATTTTGTCATGTTAGTTTTGTTTCTACATCACTAGATTATTATTGGTCTTTGCAATAGGTTGTGTTTGGGATATGTTGTATAAAGGGAAATTAATATATAATATCTGTAGAAAATATTTATTTGGTGTCTATAAAAGAGTGTGCAATTAGGCTATGTTTTCTTAAYCATATTTTATGTCGTCTTTAATGGTAATTTTGTTTATTCCAAATCCAAAGAACATTTGGGTTACATCCAAAGAAACCAAGTGTAGAAAATATCTATTTGGTGTCTATAAAAAGAGTGTGCAATTGGGCTATATTTTCCCAACCATTGTTTATGTCCATCCTTAATAGTAATTTTGTTTATTCCAAATTCAAAAAACATTTGGGTTATAATCTAGTCTCTCAATAATATTAGAATATCAACTTTATTGAATTTTCTGAATTTTATTATAGAATGCTACAATACTAATACTCATAATTCCATGGGTGACCCCAAAATTTTCACCCGGATAGGTATACACGAATTTATTTTTGCCTTTAGATCAAAATAGGTGTGTCGACTTCTCAACAATAGAAATGAAGTTCCCCAAAATTAACTACCCCAAATAATTTGGTTCACTTTAGCCTCAATATGAAAAATGAAACTTACCATATGTAGAAGATAGTGTCATAATTGATGATTGGTCCCCATACATTTTGAATCGAAGTATTGAACGTCTTTGATGCTACATATCTCCCAGAAAATTTTCCTATCAATGTTTTTCTTGCATAGTTCAAAATTGGTTCAATCTTGATATCCTATGTTACCATAATTTTGATCCATGAGGATTTTATTTTAATCTCTCGCTTTATCTTCTCCATTTTCTGACATTTTCATTCTTGTATTGAGGATCATAAACCACCATTTAAGTCTTCCTAGAGCAGGGAACCTCCAACTAGAATCATATCCCTTTGCTCACCCCCTAAGCTATATGTATCAAGCTTTAGAACTGAGCTATTTATATATTTAAATTTCTTTATGCCCTTATGCTTGATGAAAAACCCACACTCTTTGAAATTTCAGATTCATCCTTCTAATCTCCTCTAATAGCAATATTTTTCAAATGATTGGCCTTCAACAATGATATGAAAGGGTTCTAATAAGATTTAATGTCCCCTTCATATGAATAGGAACCTCCTTCAATACCCCTAGCATTTGGATTAGTTTCAAATATTCCAACCACATGTTGTGTTGCCTATTTSTAGACACCATTAACTAACCTGATACCCAATGACACCATCCTCGAACCTGCKCCCCCATTTCCTAGTACCTCCAATACCTTAATATTGGAATGTGTAAAAGAAGTGGCTCCTTTTGCACTTTGWTTACCACTTACTAGGGAAACGCCCCCATCTAATGGCTGAAGTTTTACCCTCTTCCATATGTCCTCGAGATAATCCACCAACTATAYTATGCCCCCCATTCAAGAGAACCAACTACACTAGTTTTTTCATTCTACTCTTGTAGTTGTGACCATAATTTTTTTTATAAAARTTACATAGTACTTATGTACCAAAACCACAAACACAACAACCACCCAAAAGGCAGAGCAGTAGAGAAACATGATTGTAATTAGGTAACGGATTATAGGCTGTGCACTTAACAAAGGATATGAGGTAGACAATTGAACAATGGCTTGCTTTGGACATGGTTTGCAATTGCAGTRGTGGAATTTGAGAACCAACCAACAATACATCTCAATCTCAACTACATGCGTGCTCTCTACGCCCACATAATTAATCTCAACTCAATTAATTAATCTCAACATATGTGTGGCGTACATTGCATATTTTGGCGTACATGCGTGCTCTCTACTTGTAGTCAGCAAACGACTGTATCTCGGCTCCTACTTTCGATCTGTAATAATTTTTTGTCTTCAACAAAATTTTATATTGCAATTTTAATTCTTTCAAACTGAATCAGTCGGTTTTTTTTTATACCCGAAAAAATAGTACTGTTCTACTAAATAGTTTGCTACAGGGCTTTCAATTGATTTGATGCTTGCCCGCAATGTGGCAGCTTCTCATCCAATGCCACATTGAATCTAGTCAAGTATTTTTGACCAAAACTATATTTTAGAGGGGGATGAAATTGCTGTTTTAATGTAAAAAGGGACTTCATTTTTCTCCCAAAATAAATTTTTATCCATATTATAAATTTTTATCCATATTTTTTTATTGATAAAGTTGTTTTTTATAATGTAAAAAAATACCATACTAGTAGAACACTCCTACTGGTTCACCTACTAGTCGACTGTAACCAGATTTTGCAATATTAACTTATCATATTTTCAATTTCAATTCTTCTTTATTTCTGGCGAATCTATTTGTTCATCTACGATAAGATATATCTTTTGTATCAACAATTATACAGCACTTACAAGATAATACAGCACTTACCTGCACAAGCTGTGTTCTAATCCAACGTTCAAAATTGTCATAACTCATGGTATCAAACGATCTGAATTGTCAATCATACTGACRTGGAGGCTTAATAATACAATAAAGAATAAAGAATGTAACAAACATTAAAAAAAAACGTTCAATAAAGAATAAACAATGTAACAAACATAAAAATAAATGAAACGTTCAAGGCTGTTTAAAAAAGTGTAGAAGCATAAGTTGTGTTGCTAAGGGAATCATGCCAACAACAAGGCTAGTTTAGAAAAGAGGAAACATAAGTTGTATGGTTAATGGAATCATGTCAACAATGGGTGACGGTGTTTTCATGGTTTTCCTTATTTATAATGGGCAGGCTTTAGCCTTATCATGGATTTTTACTTATAATTTATTTTTATTGGCTTGATAGGCTTTTCTAATTTTCATTGGCTTGATAGGCTTCTTCCCCTTAAAAGTGGACAAGTCTAGATAAGAGTACTTGTCATTTTATTATGATCTCAAGCTTTTAGAGCATTTTTTTTTAATCTTTCTCTTATAATGTGTAATTTTAGAACATTGGAATTAATCAAAGTGGATAAAAAAACTTTTAACAATAGGAAATTACTACCTATAAAACTTAGTTAGTCCAAGT
>JASDQU010105230.1:45813-66619 GCA_032191745.1 Picea mariana
TTTGGCTTAGACAACACTTATTGACGTAATCACTAGCCTAGAGTCATGCTTCTAAGGATCAAGGATTAAATGAAAATTTTATTTTTTTTTCTCATCTAATAGATTTTAGATTTAAGTCTTCAAAGTTCATTAAAATGATTATAAAGAATAAGTTGATGAAAAAGTTATGTTTTCCTATATCTAGACAAGTATCATTTAATGGCTTTAGATATATTTCTCATCTCTTTTTTTTCCAAAGACATAAGAAGAAAAAAATGCATTTCTTTTTTTTCCAAAGACATAAGAAGAAAAAAATGCATTTTAGTCATAAAAATGTATTAAAAGATCTAGAAAACCCATGAGAAACCTAAAACTTTTAAAAAGATGTTAGTAATTTTATTAAGAGCTCTTTTAAATAGCTGAACGTCCATCAAATAGCTGAACGTCCATCAAGCAATATCTTATTTTTGCAAATAAACATTTAAAACAATGATTAAATTATCATTGAAGACACCATTTATTCAAAACAATGATTAAATTATCATTGAAGAGACCATAGATATGATAATTAAATCTAGTTAATTATATATAAAATAAGATTTTGAAAACAATTTTAAATAAAAATCTAAACAATTTTATTACCATTTATAATGGACAGAGATTAAAAGTTTTGTTTTAAACCTAAAAAATAAAAATCACATTTTTAATCTTATTTTAGAATTTCATATGGAATTAACATCACAAATCATATATATTTCTTTCTATATACTTCAATAATGTTTTAGGGAAGTTGGAACTATACAAAAAGGTGTCTTCATGTGTTTGCCCCTCAACCTACAATTCACGATATTAAGTCAACCACTTCATATTAAAGAGTAAACCTACACAACAAGGTGACCTATAAATCTTTGATCAGGCCTAAACTTATAATGGAGCCTAAATAGTATATAAATCATAATCAAACTTTTTTAAGAAGATTGAACAAGGGTTCTTAGCTGTTTCTTGGCAACTTTTTAGCCGATATGCAAATATCCATTCAAGGATTTGTTAAATTTTAGATTTGTTAAATATTTTATTTATACTTGAATTAAGATTTTTGTAACTCAATCCACTTGTCAAAAAGTGTTATTGATGTTTGTAATGTGTTGGTGTTTGGTAGCATCAGACAGATATTTCACACAAGTCTAAGTGTCTAGACATGTGGAAGTCATCCAAAGCCTTCTACCTTGAGACTTTACTTTAATTAAAGGAATTATTAAAGTAAAGTGCTTTTATTAGAGAGTTGAGTTTTATTTAAAGAAATGATTTAATTAGCATTAGTGAATTAAATAATAAATGTTGATCTCAAGTGAGGTGAGAAGTAATCTCAACCGTCAATCACTTTGGAGATTAGGGCTAGGTCATAACTCAATCTTATAAAAGCAAGGCTAGGGTGAAGGAGAAGACACTTGTGTGAGACATTGAGAGATTGTTTGACACAGAGAGTAGAGAAGGAATTTTGCTCAAGGAGATCTTGGATGGTGAAAAGGGACTTTCATCTAGTTATCTATACCAAAGGAAGAGAGAGAGAGAAAGTGTGCAGCAAAAGGATCGGTCGTCGCGGACAATGCAAGTATTCTAGTATAGGTCATGCAGTCAGCGTGATTTGCAGTGCACAAGTCGCGTAAGGAGCGTGAAACAATGCAAGTACCAGCATAAATGTTTTGTTGTTGTCGTACAGGATAGTACAACAAGTTTGGCAACAAATCATCCAGTCAGGTTTTGATGTACTTTGTCTCTTTTCTAATTGGGCCATTTTCCCAGTAAGAGAGCCCTTGTAAGATTTGAAGTTATTTGAATGATAAGCTTAGTTGATGGGTAGAATATATTTGTGTCTTGTGCATGATATTTTTGGTTTCTAGTATTGCTTTCGCTATCTTTATTTTGAGTTGAATATTCCAACAATGCATTTTTGTTTTGTGAGATGTTAATCTAATATGAAGTAAGGAAATCACTAGATAACAAAGTACCTAGGTGTCAAAGTAGAGATTTCAACATGGTATCAGAGCAGTCACTCTAAGGGGAAGCCAGATCTCAAATCCATAACCAACAGGAAGAAATCAAAGAATAGATTTCAAGGAAACAACATACAGTAGAAGGATCAGTCATAAAGAACAACGCAAGTATTCTGGTATACGTCACGTAGATAATGAAAGTATTTTGTTACAAGTTGCAAGGGAACAGTGTGAGTTTCAACATGCAAATCACATAAAACATCGTGAGTATCAACATATAGGTCATGTAGAACAGCGCGAGTATCAACATATAGGTTGTGTGGTTAACGCATGGCAACACCAACAGAGGTCGTACAAATCAATACAGGGGCAGTTTCAGCAACAGGTTATTTCTAGGGAACTTTATCAGGTCTAAGGGATGGCATCAACACCTCTGAGAGTTAAAGACAGATTGGATGGAGCATCCAACTTCCTATCTTGGAAAGAAAGAGTGACTTTGGGGTTAAAGGAGTATGAACTTTGGGAGTTAGTGGAAAAAGTAGTTGCTCCACTGACAGATCTGGAAGCTTTGGCAACTCACAAGAAGAAGGAGATCAAAGCTAAGAGGGTTATCTTGGATTCAATGAAGGATCATATAATCCCTTACTTTTCTGAGAAGAAGAAGGCCAAAGAGATGTTTGATGCCTTGGTAGTTTTATTCCATAGCACTAACATGAATAGGAACATGGTCTTAAGAAATAAACTTGGATCTGTGCAGATGTCTAGATCTGACAATGTTACCAGTTATTTCATGAGGATCACTGAGGTATGTGGTCATCTTGCAGCCATAGGGGAGAAAACAGAAGATGCAGAACTCGAGAATGTGGCATGGAATGGTCTTCCCAACTCTTGGGAACCATTTGTCAAAGGGAGTTTGTGCTCAAGGACATATCCCATATTGGCAGAGACTTTGGGATGATTGCATCCAAGAAGAGACTTGGGAGGAGTCTAAAAGCAGCAAGCAGGGAAGTAGTGATGAGAAACTGGCCCTTGTCAACAAGGCAAGGAAGGGAAAAGGAAAGAGTTCCAACAAGAAGGGTAACAATGATGGAGGATCATCGCATCCAGGGAAGAAGAAGGACTTGAGTAAAATCAAGTGCTTATCATGTCATAATAATGGACATTATGAATCATAGTATCTAGAGAAGAATAAGGGAAAAGGAAAGATGTAGACAACAGCATCAATAGAGATGCATCTAGATGAGTTTACAGTGAAGTTTGAGAAGGATTTCTCACTAGTTTCTTGCCTTTATATCAGCACATCTACTGAGAGTGCATGGTACTTGGACAGTTGTGCATCTCATCATATGACAGAAGCACGGGAGCTATTTAGCAGTCTGACGGAGAGAGACTCAAATGTTCATGTGTGGCTTGGTGATGATGCCAAGTATGTAGTGAAGGGAGAGGGAGAAGTTATGTTCCATCTTGAGTCAGAAGATTCGTTGGATGCTCAAGATGTGATTTGCGTACCAGGACTAAAGAAGAATTTTCTCTCAGTCTCAGCTATGGAGGACAGGGGTTTTGTCATTACTTTTTAAAGAGGGCATGTACTCATACATCTAGATAAATCTATCACAAGCACAACAATGGTCATTGGGGTTAGAGAGGGAACTTTATACATATTGTAAGGTAATCATGTTGAGGCTTTGGTACACGATATTGACAACCTATGTGAGATATGGCACAGGAGGTTGGGACACCTACAATATAGGTTATTTCTGATTCTAATGGAGATTGTTATAGGTCTTCCATATTTCAGTATTGAGCAGTAGGGAAGGTGCAGAGGGTGTGCACTTGGCAATAATTCCAAGGCTACTTTTCCAAGCAGCAAAAGTAGGTCCAAGGGGATCCTAGATCTTATCCATTCATATGTGAGTGGTCCAATGTCAGTAGCATTAGTGCAAGGATTGTCTTACTATGTGACGTGTATTGATGACTTTTCCAGGAAAACCTAGATCTTATTTATGAAGACTAAGGATGAGTTATTCATTCAATTTCAAGAGTTCATTCCTCAAGTGGAGAACCAAACAGGAAAGAAGATAAATGTATTGAGGTAAAATAATGGGAGAGAGTACACCTCCAATGACTTCAAGTATCTATGAAAGGAGGAAGGGATCAAGAGGGAGTTGGCAGTCTCATACAACCCTCAGTAGAAGGGGATTGTGGAGAGAAATAATCGGTCCATCATCAGTTCTACCAGGGCTATGATACATGACCAGGAGTTCCCTATGTTTCTTTGGGCAGAGGCATGTAACACAACGGTATATGTGCAAAACAAGAGTCCTCATAGGATATTGGGAGACAAGACTTTGGAGGAGGAATTCTCAAGAGTGAATCCAGAGATAAGACATTTGAGGATCTTTGGTTGTCCATTCTACATCCATGTGCTAGTGGAGAAGAGGACAAATTTGGGGCCTTCAGTATAGAAGGGTATATTTTTAGGGTATAGTGAGACCTCAAAGGATTACAGGATCTTTATTCTGGCACAGTAGAAGACAGTTGTGAGGAGAGATGTTAAGTTTGAAGAGAACTTGGCATCTAGGATATCTCAAGTGTCATCAACAATGACAGTGGACAAGGAACAATAGGATCTAAAGGATGAGTAGCATCCAGCAACTCAAAATTCGAGTGTGGAGGAGGAGTTATCCCCTTCCATTCTTGTCAAGAAATCAAGGTGGTTATTATAGACATTGAGGGATGTCGTTGAGGCTCCTGGGAGTGCAGTCAGAGAGTGTAGGCCTCTGAGAAAGTTTCAAAACCATATTGAGCTTATGAGTAGCATCATTTATGTTAAGCCTTCTAGTTTTGAGGAAGCAGCAGATCAGCGAGTATGACGATATGCCATGCTAGAGGAGTACACCTCTATTATGAGGAATGTTGTTTGGGACATAGTGTCGATATCGAAGGGGAAGTCAGTTATGATTTCTATGCAGCTCTACAAGATCAAGCATGTTGTAGATGGTATCATCGAGAAGTTAAAATCAAGGTTTGTGGTGAGAGGGAGTGAACTATGAGGAGATGTTTTCTCCAATCACTAGGTATGCTTCTATTCGATCTGTTATTTCTATTTCTTCATTTATGAAGTGAAGGATACATCAGATGGATGTGAAAATATCTTTCCTCAATGGGATCATTAAGGAGGAAGTATATATAGAGAAACCTCGGGGATTTGAGTTACATGGGAGGGAGTCTCATGTGTGTAGGCTTAAGGAAGCCTTGTATGGACTCAAACAAGAACCTAGGGCATGGTATTCCAAGTTTGATGGATACTTGTAGAGTATGGGATTTACCAAAAGTGAGGAATATCCTAACTTGTACTTCATACTTGTTGGGGTATATCCACTCATGTTGGTTTTATACGTTGATGATTTGTTTCTCACAGGTGTAGAGGATCTTATTGCAAGGTGCAAAAAAGATTTAGCTATTGAGTTTGAGATGGAGAACATTGGCTTGATGCATTATTTCTTGGGGTTAAAGGTATGGAAGGTATTGGGAGACATCTTCCTTGGACAAGGGAAGTATGTAGTAGAGATCTTGAGGAGGTTCGGGATTGAGGACTGTAGACCGATGGCTACACCTATGGTTACCAGTTTGAAGAAGATTATTACTTCCAATTCAAAGTTGGTAGATCCTAGGATATATAGGCAGTTGATAAGGTCCTTGATCTATTTGGTCAATACCAGGCCAGATATATGTTTTGTTGTGAACACCTTGAGTAAGTTCATGGTGGAGCCCCACATACTCCCCAAGAAAATTGTTGTATCTTCAGGCAGGAAAATAATCTTTTTTGCAACAGAACAAGACCTCCAAAGACTAGAAACTCATCCAGGTGTAAAAACCTGGCCCCTGTTGTGTTGGCATGGGAAATTTTGTGGAAGCGCACATGCAATAAAATAGGGAAAAGTAGCGCTGGGAAAGTAGAAAAGTCAAAGAAAGGAAGAAGAATGTGGATCAACAAGGAAAACGGTTGGATTTTGGACTAGTCATGCTTGAGGAGTTAGAATGTGGACAAACCTAATCCACATGGGTTAGTGGGTTAGGTTTTTGGTCATGGTTGTAACGCGTATTTTACCTTTTTTGTAGTATAAATATGTATTGTGAGATTTGAGGAGATCCAGTTTTTTAGTATTGTGGTTAATTCTTGAGCGATCTAGTTGTGGAGCTAGTGTGGAAGATGATCTTAGAGTCAATTTTTGAGAGAGATATATGCATTGTAATTCAGTGTAAGTTCACAAGTTGTGGATCTTGGTGCGATCTTGTCAGCCTTAGTTGTACTCATTGTAATGCGTGTAGCACTATAAACTTTTGATGAAGAATAATAAAAGAGCAAATAATGTCAGATCTTTGTGGATGTATCCCAGGGGGTGAACCATGGTAAATTTGTGTCTATGTGTGCAATGTTTTTCTTATTTATTTAATTTATTCAGTTATGATGAATGAATGAATGAATCTGGTAATAGTAAAATGTAGTGCACACTAGAATAGTCAAAATATTTATTGCAGAATGAATCTTAAATGAATGTGAATGTTTACATAATGGTAGATTTGGATGTAATGATGTGTTATAATATTATATATGATGTATGTTGAAGTATAAAGAATGTATAGCATCCCCACAAAAGCCTCCCTTCCATGATTACATACATTTGGGTCCTGCAATCACCCATAAGCCATCTCGGGTAAGACTGCAGTGTGCACTCTGTGTGCGGTGTTTCCTTTTGGTCTCCATAATGAATGTGAATGTTTACATAATGGTAGATCTCGATGTAATGATGTGTTATAATATTAGATATGATGTATGTTGAAGAAGAAAGAATGTATAGCATCCCCACAAAAGCCTCCCTTCCATGATTGCGTACATTTGGGTCATGCAGTCACCCATAAGCCATCTCGGATGAGACTGCATTGTGCACTTTGTGCACAGTGTTTCCTTCTAATCTCCATAAGGGACAATGGTTTGCAGGATTTTGTTGGAAACCTAAAGTAGAACCAGGGTCATCCCTAAACATCCAAAAAATGGTTATGTTGCCAGTTGGAACCTAGAAGAATAGATTGGAAGGGACTTGTTGAGAAGGAAGGTGAAGAGAATGCAGTATTAGAAGGGGATGTTCAGACCATGGAACCCAACTAAACATGATATTGAACGATGGTTGACAAGAAAAGAGCTCTAGTTTGGTAGAAAGACAATAGAAACCCTAAGTATACACTGCGCAAATATTTGAAAAGGTATGTATTTACTGATCTTCAGGAGGCATTTTTCTATCATTTTCCACATTTGTTGCAGGAGTGGATACTAAGATTGAAGGACAATCACCCAACTAATCGGATAATACCAGTAGAATGGACTACTAAGAATATTGCGCAACTACAAAAAGTCAATAATAAATTCACACGCATGGTGGATTTCTGTCTAGACAACATTATTCCAGGATTTATTACTGAGTTTGTAGTCAATACTGCAAAATATTACAATGTTGCAAAGCAAGAGTGTTTGAAGGGTCCGAGAGGAAGGTATATTATATCACTATACAAATCGATCAATATTTTAATTCATGATAAAGGTATTACTTCAAATTCGGAGTTGGTAGATCCTAGGATATATAGGCAATTGATAAGGTCCTTGATGTATTTGGTCAATACCAGGCCAAATATATGTTTTGTTGTGAACACCTTGAGTCAATTCATGGTGGAGCCCCACATGCTCCCCAAGCAAATTGTCGTATCTCTAGGCAGGAAAATCAATTCCTTGTAATAGAAAAATACCTCCCAAGACTGGAAACTCGTCCAACTGTAGAAACTCGGCCCCTATTGTGTTGGCGCAGGGCATTTTGGGGAAGAGAATGACAATTAATGAAGGCAGTTGGAAAATGGACCAAAAAAGGAGCACACACCAGAAAATAGGGAAAATTAGCACCAGGAAAGTAGGAAAGTCAAAGAAAGGAAGAAGGATGCGGATCAGCGAGGAAAACGGTTGGATTTTGGACTAATCGTGCTCGATGAGTTAGAATGTGGAAAAACCTAATCCACCTGGGGTTAGTGGGTTGGGGTTTTGGTCATGGTTGTAACAAGTATTTTACCCCTTTTGTAGTATAAATATGTATTGTGAGATCTGAGGAGATCCATTTTTTGAGTAGTTGTGGTTAATTCTTGAGCGATCTAGTTGTGGAGCTAGTGTGGAAGATGATCTTAGAGTCAGTTTTTTAGAGAGATATATGCATTGTAATTGAGAGTAAGGTCGCAAGTTGTGGAGCTTGGTGCAATCTTGTCAGCCTCAATTGTACTCACTATAATGTGTTCAACGCTATAAACTTTTGATGAGGAATAATAAAAGAGATAATAATGTCAGATCTTTGTGGACGTATCCCAGGGGGGTGAACCATGGTAAATTTGTGTCTATGTGTGCAATGCTTGTATTCTTTCTTGCATTTATTCAGTTATTATGAATGAATGAATTAATATGGTAATAGTAAAATGTAGCACACACTAGAATAGTCAGAATGTTTATTGCAGAATGAATCTTAAATGAATGTGAATGTTTACATAATGGGAGATATGGATATAATGATGTGTTACAATATTAGAAATGATGTATGTTGAAGTAGAAAGAATGTCTAGCATCCCAACAAAATCCTCCCTTCCATGATTGCAGACATCTAGGTCCTGCAGTCACCCATAAGCCATCTCGGGTTAGACTGCATTGTGCACTTTGTGCGTAGTGTTTCTTTCTGGTCTCCATAAGAGACAATCATTTCCGGGGTTTTTTTGGAAACCTAAAGTAGAACCTGGGTCAGCCCTAAACATCCAAAAAATGGTTTTGTTGCCAACTGGAACCTAGAAGAACATATTGGAAGGGACATGTTGAGAAGGACAGTGAAGAGAATGCAGTATTAGAAGGGGATGTTCAGACCATGGAACCCAACTAAACATGATATTGAATGATGGTTGACAAGAAAAGAGCTCGAGTTTGTGCAAAAAGACAATAGAAACCCTAAGTATGCATCGCTCCAGTATTTGGAAAGGTATATATTTACTGATCTTCAGGAGGCATTTTTTTGTCATTTTCCACAGTTTTTGCAAGAGTGGATACTAAGATTGAAGAAAAATCACCCAACTAATCGGATAAGACCAGTAGAATGGACTACTAAGAATATTGCACAGCTACAAAATGTCAATAATAAATTCACGCGCACAATGGATTTCTTGCTAGACAACATTATTGTAGGATTCATTACTGAGTTTGCAGTCAATACTACAAAATATTACATTGTTGCAAAGCAATATTTTTTGAAGGGTCTGATAGGAAGGTATATTATATTATTACACACATCGATCAATATTTTAATGCATGATAAAGGTATTACTTCAATTTCAGAGTTAGTAGATCCTAGGATATATAGGCAGTTGATAAGGTCCTTGATCTATTTGGTCAATACCAGGCCAGATATATGTTTTTTTGTGAACACCTTGAGTCAGTTCATGGTGGAGCCCCACATATTCCCCAAGCAAATTATTGTATCTCCAGGCAAGAAAATCAGCTTCCTTGCAATAGAACAAGACCTCCCAAGACTGGAAATTTATCCAGCTGTAAAAACCTGGCCTATGTTGTGTTGGCATAGGACATTTTGGGGAAGATCGTAGCAATTAATTAAGGCAATTAGAAAATGGACCAAAAAAGGAGAGCATGTCAGAAAATAGGGAAAAGCAGGGCCAGGAAAGTAGGAAAGTCAAAGAAAGGAAGAAGGATGCGGATCAGCGAGGAAAAAAGTTGGATTTTGGACTAGTCGTGATCGAGGAGTTATAATGTGGACAAACCTAATCCACCTAGGTTAGTGGGTTAGGGTTTTGGTCATTGTTGTAACGGGTATTTTACCCTTTTTGTAGTATAAATATGTATTTTGATATCTAAGGAGATACAGTTTTTGAGTAGTTGTGGTTAATTCTTGAGCGATCTAGTTGTGGAGCTAGTGTGGAAGATGATATTAGAGTCAGTTTTTTAGAGAGATATATTCATTGTAATTGAGGCTAAGGTTGCAAGTTGTGGAGCTTGGTGCTATCTTGTCAGCCTCAGTTGTACTCACTGTAATGTGTGCAGCGCTATAAACTTTTGATGAAGAATAATAAAGAGTGAATAATGTCATATCTTTGTGGACGTATCCCGGGGGGCTGAAACATGGTAATGTGTGCAATTTTTGTCTTATTTATTGCATTTATTCAGTTATGATGAATGAATGAATGAATCTGGTAATAGTAAAATGTAGCGTGCACTAAAATAGTCAGAATATTTACTGCAGAATGAATCTTAAATGAATGTGAATGTTTACAAAATGGTAGATCTGGATATAATGATGTGTTATAATATTAGATATGATGTATCTTGAAGTAGAAAGAATGTCTATCATCCCCACAAAATCCCCCCTTCCATGATTGCAAACATTTGGGTCCTACAATCACCCATAATCCATCTCGGATGAGACTGCATTGTGCACTCTATGCGTGGTGTTTCCTTCTGGTCTCCATAAGGGACAATGGTTTGCAAGGTTTTGTTGGAAACCTAAAGTAGAACTCAGGTCAGCCCTAAACATCCAAAAAATGGTTATGTTTCCAGCTAGAACCTAGAAGAACAGATTGGAAGGGACTTGTTGAGAAGGAAAATGAAGAGAATGCAGTATTAGAAGGGGATGTTCAGACCATGGAACCCAACTAAACATTATATTGAATGATGGTGGACAAGAAAAGAGATCGAGTTTGCGCAGAAAGACAATAGAAACCCTAAGTATACACCGCCCTAGTATTTGGAAAGGTATGTATTTACTGATCTTCGGGAGGCATTTTTATATCATTTTCGACATTTGTTGCGGTAGTGGATACTAAGATTGAAGGAAAATCACCCAATTAATTGGATAAGACCAGTAGAATGGACTACTAATAATATTGTGCAGCTACAAAAAGTCAATAATAAATTCACGCACGCAGTGGATTTCTGGCTAGACAACATTATTGCAGGATTCATTACTGAGTTTGCAGTCGATACTGCAAAATATTACACTGTTGCAGAGCAGGAATTTTTGAAGGGTCTGAGAGGAAGGTATATTATATCATTGTACACTTCAATCAATATTTTAATGCATGATAAAGGTGTGATGACAATGGAATCATACTTCTAAATAACTCTGCACGCATGGGGAGACTGGGGGAAACACTAAGGAATATCTGAGATATGTAGAAGGACCTAGATAGAGGTCAAAATAAGAAATAAATGGACCCCATTATGATGGATGAAGATTAGATCAAGGAAATAATGGATAGAGTGGGAACGACATGTAATGGAAGACCCTACCAATATAATATTAATAGGAAAAAAAGAGCAGTAGCCGAGAGGAAAGGCTTGGAAAGTGATGAAGAAGAGGTAGAGGATCTCAATTCTACGAAGAAGATTGAGGAAATCTTGCAGGTCACATATGAGAGAAAAACCAGAGGCCAAGGGTCTGGTGTAGAAGAAGGTTATGCATTCCAGATCTGAATTAGTGTGGAACCCATGACCCCATGTGCCACTAAGACATCATAAAGAAAATAATATTTTAGACAAATATAAATTATTGGCAAAAGGATTCCAATAGGTCAAGGGACCAATGGAAATTCAAGTAGAAGTATGAGTTCAGCTAGTAGTAGTTAGTTATATACACTGCGTGGAGGTGGTACTACAAATTTTACAATGGTAGGACAAGATCCAACTATTTGGTTACGAGAGTTTCATGGAGAAGGGTCGAAGGACCCAGAGAAACATTTATTTATTTGTGAAAATATTTGGGAAGATAAACAAATCATGAATGAAGATACAAAATTTGTGTAGCTTGCAATTACATTCAGAAACTATAAACTAGACTAGTTTATGAGTCTAGCAGTGAACATTCCACAAGGATCACCTAAAATTGTTTTAGATGTGAAGAAGGCACTAATCAATCAGTTCCAGCGACCAAGTTCAGAAGATCAATTTATGAATGAAATGATAGAAATAAAAAAAAATCCAGGGGATTTAGTTTGGGAAGTCGATCAGAAGTTCAAGATATTGAAAGGTAAGTTGAAATATCATATAATAGACATGCAGCATAGGAATCTATTCATAAATTAATTATTACGAAATTTTAAATATCCATTGAGGCAACAGAAGTTCCAGACTTAGGTTGAGGCTCTGTAGGAATCCTTACAATTAGAAGAGAATCAGTATATAAACATACAGATCTAGTTGTAGAAGAGTTGAGAGAGGATCTCAAGAATTTGACATTTCATTTAAATCAGAATAAAGGGAATTTGTCTGGTGTACCTTATGCAGAACAGAAGGACATCACAAGAATGAGTTTCCAACATTTGCGCAGTGTTTGGGAGAAGGATTGTTGAATCCCTTACCTACAGGAGGACCGTGGTGTAAAATATGTAAAACGCATGGACATGATCCCTACAATTGTCCCATGATACAAAAGTACCAAACAGTGCCTAAGAGTACATTCTGCAATTTCTGCAAGTTTGTAGGACAGGAGTACAAGGATTGTATAACCTTGGAAATGATAAAGGAAAGGACCTCAAATGCTTATAGAATGTAGGCTAAACTAATGACAAGTCTGCATGCGTAGCAGTATAATAATGCATAGCAGTTTGCAGTGCCACCGCAGTATAATCAAATACCACAATATAATACACCATGTGCAGATAATCAAGGTAATAGAGGAGGATTCGGAAGAGAAGGACATGGAAGAGGAGGATTTGGAAGAGGCAGAGGACCAGTAATTTGTCACAATTTTCAAAAAATTGGAAATTAGAAAGGGATTTTCCACTACCACCAGTGACATGCATGCACTATCACGCAACAGATCATACTACAAAATATTTTTCGACACTTCTGACAAAGATACAGGAAAAAAGGAACCAGAATAATCAAAATGTTCAATGGATTGCCACATAAACTAGAGATGATGGGTAAAATAACAATATAGTTACTCGAGGTGGAACCAAGACAGGAGTAGATGTAGAAAATCCGAATCAGAACCAACATTAGTGGGTTAAGAAGAATACAACACCTCAACAGCATTTTGATGCACACAAGGAAAAAGAGACATTCAAGGAGGCCAAACAAGAAATTTTGCAAGAGAATATTGCTTCTACTTAAAATTCATATCTAGCTTATGATGTGCCAGTATATGATATTCTGTATCCATTTGATCATACTAGAAGATATTAGTATTTAGAAAAGATATGTAATCTAAGAAACTTTTGGGTATCTTTCTTGAAGTTATTGAATGATCAAACATCTATAAAAATGTTACAATGTTTGTCATAAAAATGCGATCTTGGAGAAGAGATACAACTAGAACAAAAGAAATTAAATCATGTCCATAGGAAGACAAGAACAAATAGGGAGTTTAGACTAAATGCAAATATTGGAGACGTTAACATGGGTGACATCATATTAGATTTGGGATCTGAGGTAAATGTTTTGCCTAAGAAAACATGGGAATGCATGGGAGAACCTGCACTAGGATATTCTCCTATTCAACTGAAATTGTAAAATCAATATAGGGTGATACCAATTGGTCAATTGAAAGGAATACTAGTGGATTTATATGGTGTGTGCACTATGGCATATTTTGAGGTAATTGATATAGTGGATAATACTACACCTTATCTAGTATTGTTGGGACTGGATTGGGAATTTGAAAATCAAGCTATCATCAACTTGAAGACCAGGAAAATGATTTTTGAATTAGGAGAATATAGATTCATAGCAACATTATATCCTTCATAAGGAGGAAGATATGTTGAACTAACGACAGAGAAATTTATCACAGAAGAAATAAACCATTTTTATAGAACTGCCACGCGCGAGGAAGATTACATTAATCCAACAACAGATGGAATGCTTAGTTGGAGAAGCATCCATTATTGTGCTTCAGATTATAACACAATACTGGATAATTGGAAAGAGTGCTTACATGAAATATCTACCAGAAGATGTGCAAGAATGATGCGCGCACTAAGATGGGTTGGTATAGAGGTAAGAGAACCTCCAAGTTTTTATGGTCTAAATGATTTAGAAGAATTCTTAACAAAGTTTGAGTTAGAAATCTTGGAAGGTCAGAGGTTACCAATTTTAAACATTGCCTTGAAATAAACACCTGCACGTTGGTGGGGTACTCACAAAGAAAATATCTAGGATTGGTATCAATGCAAAATATTACTACGCATCAGATTTGGCACAGAACAAGAGAATAAATATATGCAGAAATATGATGGAATAGGACAACCTAGAGAACATATAAACAGATGCATAACCCAATGGAGATTGGTACCAGCAAAGGAATGGCCACATTACTTCATCCATACATTGGAAGGCATACCAAGGAATTGGTACATAGAATTGGAATTGCATAGAGGAACTTTAAATTGGGAAGATTTGCAACTGAATTTTGTGATTATGTTTGCATTTGAACATGAGAATCCAGTGATGGATGCATCACTGAAGTTAATAAAAGAAAATATCTTTGAATAAACATAATTTGAAATTGTAACATGTTATCAGAATTAGAATTGACAAACAGTCATGCAGTTGTTACATTGTTACCATGTCGCAGAACATGACCTAGCAGAAGAAAACTCGTGTGATATTTAGATTACAGAAGTTGAAGGGGAAAGAGCAGTATAAGGTCCATCGTTATAGTCAGAAGAATTTACTAGACCACTGAAGATAAAGAAGGCAAATATTGGAACAGAAGAGAATCCAAATATTGCAAGTATTGGTGACTATTGGGACAACTAGACAGTGGAAAGAATAACATAATTATTGTGTGAATATAGTGATCTATTTCCAGCAACGTTTTTAGAGATGAAAGGAGTAGTAGGAGAACTTGGAGAAATGAATATTCCTTTATGAACAAATTCCATACCAATAATATAGAGACCCTATAGGTTGAATCCAATATATAAACATAAATTTAAGGCAGAGATTGATAAAATGTCAGAAAGAGGCGTAGATCAAGAAAGATTGTCTCAACTCATGGAACTAGAAGAGGACGGGATTAAGGTTGGTTTCCATCAAGAGGTACAGAAATATAAAGAAAAATATTGGCATGATAAACACATTAAGAAGAAAAACATCAAGGAAGTAGATTTGGTTCTCCTCTATGATAGCAAATACTTACAGCACCCAGGGAAAGTCAGGATGCATTGGCTAGGGCCATATGAGATCAAATTTTTCATAGATGGAAGTGTTGTGTAGTTGCAGGATCTAGCAGGAAAAGAGATTCAAGGATTGGTTAATGGAATTCGACAAAAACTATATAGGGATAGTCGACCCAATAACCTTTAGTAGTTGCAGCACAGAAAACTAGAATTGTACATAATGTATATAGTAAGAGTTAAAAGAAGAAAAAGTGATAAAAAAGAAGAAAAAGAAGAAAAATAAAAAAAGATGAAGTAGATGGGTAAGTGTTAGATGTGAAGTTAGATGATATAGCACACACAAGATAGTAATTAGTATGAAAAAAACTTGAATACATTGTGTTCCAAAGAAAGGTGACTAGACAGAAAAAGCAGTGTGTCCATACAAAAAGTAGTCGGAAAAAGGAAAAGGAAGTGATCAGAAAAGTGTAGCGTGACAAAGCATTTATGGCATAGCTTATAAAACTGAAAATGTGAACAAGAAGACTAATTGTGACATTGTGTAAACGAGAGCTAAGGAAGAAAACCTAGTGCAAGAAGGCGACTCTGAGGTGTTTAGTGAAGATTCATAGCAACCCTATTCTATTTTAGCAGAATGGTGCCACCAAAGTTTGGAGCTCCCAATCAGGTTGCAAGGAAAATAAGAAGTGCCATGAGGTCTCCACAGGATACAGCAGTCAAGGGAGTAAATTTAAATCATTCAGAGGGAGTGGTGGATGTGGATGTCATTCCTTCACTAATCATCGAGTTGGTTATTCCCACCATTGTAGAAGAGCAGGTTATGGTGACAGAGGAAATGGATATCGACACGTGGGGTGAAACACAAAACCCTAGCATAGATCATAACCATGCACACCAAGTTGGATTAGGTATAGTACAACCATAGGTAGATCCAAATGAGGAATATGATGAAAGAACAGATTCTGATGAAGTACATCACCATGTAGTAGATCTAGTGCAGCAATCGGAGGAACAGGTACAGGTGGAATACGTTATGAAATAGAAAGAATCAGACATGGAAGAATATGAGGAAGATAATCCAATGAAAGTGACAAGGACATCAAAAGGAAATAAGAAGTATAAGGAAAAACCTATTGAACCAAGAACATCAAGCAAACAAAAGGAGCTAACATTGTCACTGCCACAAATACCTGATGGAGTCAAAATAGTTGGTGACATGTTAGGGTATGTTAACAAACTGAAGTATGTTTATCACGATGTGGCAGACATAGGGAAGTTCCCTAAGTTTGCGTAGAAAGTGTATATGGAGAGTAGAGGAGAGGGTCCATCAGGATATCCTAGTTTGGATCCAAAACAGTGGATTTTGGGATTATATAACACAGGGATCATGAACCTACTAGAGATTCCTCATTTTGGGAGAGGAAAATATGTAAATGCCTATGCCAAACAGCTAATAGCACTACTACATGAAGGAATCTTATGGATGGAGAGGCTTGTATCCATAGATGTAGACTTGGTTGCAGAAATTACAGGTTTACCGACAGACGGCACAAAACCATAGCAATACATGGATGATAAAACCAAAGAGAAAGCCCTAGAAGATGAGATCAAGAAAAATTATGGGACTGACGAAGGTTCCACAGGAATGGTTATTAGACAGATAAATGATCTAGTAGTGAATTTTGTGACAAAATTGATGGCATGTAAAATTTTGAGGAAATGTCGCAAGGAGTAAGCCCCTATAGTAGCAGTAGCGCAGTGTGCGAAGGGGAGTCTACTCAACTAGGTTCCTTACCTACTAAACTTATTTTTGGAGAATTGTAAGGATGTGCAGGATTTAGGTACAAAGTTTCATTATTCCTGGTTAATTATATTGATAGCCCTGATTGGTTGGGGAGAACCAAAATATAGTGCATTTTTCCAGAGGATAGGGAAGTCTCGTGCAGCAAAATATACAACATTATGGCACACTTCAGATCCGAAGAAAAGAAAGGAAAATTCTACCACTTTTTCCATGTTGTTTGATGAGATGCAGTAAAAGCTATCCAATACATGGAGAATACCACCAGAAGTGACGACAGAAAATCAAGGAATAGTAGAGTTTAAGGCTTACAGACATAACATGTGGATCCAGGCCAAAAGGGATACTAATAAGGAGTGGCAACAATCGAAATATTGTTCGACAACACAGGTATTCCAACAGAGGACAAACACCTTCAGTAACCACTCACACAACCAGATCAAAGATCAACAAACTGATGTTTTGACATGGTAAAACCCCTATGAAGAAACATCCACGACCCCAGCCAACGCAGCCACTTGGAGCAGTTTATTAATGAAAAATAAAAAGATTACAGAGATATTTTACAAGAGAGTTTCTCACAATTGATCATCAGAAAATGACCATCCACGCTCTTTAAATAGATATCATGGACCAATCGGGTGTTAAGCCAGGGATCAATGGTCGTTAATGTCGAGGAGAATATGAACCGTCGGATCACTCTATGTCAGGAACATATCGTGATCGTCGGATTTACTAACTACAAATACATACTAATGCATACTAAAGAAACCCACTAAGAAACACAATTTTGCCTAATGACACATTTAGACCAAGTAGACCTTAACTAACTCCTAAGTGTCTAAATATCCTAACATACTCCCTTAAGAACAAATTGGGATAGGATTAAAGGATTTGCAATAGTGACACAATAGGAGAAGGAAGGAGGCATTAGAGCATATCCCCCCTTAATGAAAACTTCATGAACTCCTAACATAGATCGAAGTTTGGAAAACTTTGCTTCTATAAGAGACTTTATGAAAATGCCTGCAACTTGATATTCTGTAGGGAAAAAGAGCACTTCAATAACTTGATCATGAATGAGCTTTCTGATGAAGTTCATGTGTAGCTCGATGTGTTTGATGCGCTAATCTTGAACTGGGTCTTTGGCGAGATTGATGGCACTCTAATTGTCACACCAAATGATGATCGGATGTTGCTACTGGAATCCAAACTCTGAAAGAATCTGTCGAAGCCATAAGGCTTCCTGAATTTCATTTACTGTTGCTTGGTACTCTGCTTCTATTAAAGAAAGTGTAATAGCATGTTGTTTCNCCCCCCCCAAGCTGTAATGTATCCCAAATTGAACTGTACCACATACATAGCGAAGTATCATTTTATTTGTTTTCCAATGGCTTTCATGGGGTGTTTTCATATATCGAGCAACAAGACCAACAACAAAGGATATATCAGGTTGGGTATGAGTCAAGTATAAGAGGCTACCAACTAATTGACAATACAAGGTGGCATCAACTTTGAGAGAAGTACAGGTGGCAGCAATCTTGACTCCATACTGGAAGGGAGAAGGGGATGGTTTAAAATCGTCCATGTGAAATTGATGAAGAATGTCACAAGCATACTTAGATTGGGAAAGAAAAATTCCTTCATTGGTTTGTAAAACTTGGAGGCCAAGGAAATAGTGCAAAAAACCTAAGTCTATCATTTCAAATTTCTTCTTAAGGATAGTTTTCACATTGTTTATGAGTTTTGAGTCACTACCAGTAACAATAAGATCATCAACATAAAGGACAAGGATTATGAGATGGCTTCCTACTTTCTTGGTATAGACATTAGGATCAAATTGGCATCTAGAGAATCTAGTGGTAATAAGAAAGTTATCCATTTTGGCATACCAAGCTCGAGGAGCTTGCTTAAGACCATAAATATATTTCTTAAGGCAGCAAACAAGGCTAGAGTCATTATGAACATAGCCAGGAGGTTGTTCCATGTAGATTTATTCTTGCAAATCTCCATGCAAGAAGGCGGATTTAACATCCATCTGATGGGCCTCCCATTTATGTGAGGCAACAAGGGAAAGAACAAGGCGGATAGAATTCATTTTGCTACAGGGGAAAAGGTTTCATTATAGTCAATTCCTTCAACTTGGGAAAATACTTTGGCAGCTAACCAAGCCTTGTGTCTTTCAATACTTCCATCTGATGCATACTTAGTTATGTAGACCCATTTACATTTGAAAAGTTTTCTTCCTTTTGGAAGAGGTACAAGATCCCAAATATTGTTCACCATTAAAGAATGATACTCTTCATTCATTGTTGTATCCCAATCTGGATGACCTGAAGATTTTGCAAATTTCTTTGGATCACGAGTCTCTGAAACTTGAGCCAAAAGAAAATATGCTCGTTGGAATTATGAACATGTCTAACGTTGATCTGAGGGATCACCGAAAAGATCACCAACTGCTTCTCGTGTTGAATGGACCCATCTAGGAAGCAATGGAGCTAGAGCTGGTGTTGGTTCAGGTTCAAAGGACTTATCTAGAGGAAGGTGAGCAGGAGGAGGTGGATTTCTATCCTCATTGTCATCATCTGAAGAAGAAACTAGAACAAAAGAATGCACAATCGCCAAGGATGGCTCGCAGGCCAAAGAAGGCACAAATGTCGAATTAGGCTTGCATGCCAAAGAAGGCACAAACACCGAATTAGGCTCGTAGGCCAAGAGATTTTCATCAAATTTAACATCTCTTCTACTAATAATTTCATTACAATGTGGTTGAAGAAGTATATAACCTTTGACATCTTCAGAATAACCAACAAATATGCACTTCTCACTTTTAGGATGTAGTTCTTTCCTTTTCTCATCAGGAATGTGAGCCCATGTTATACTGCCAAATACACGGAAGTGACTTACATATGGTTTAATTTTAGTCCAAGCTTCTTCCAGTTTTATATTTGTAAGAGCCTTTGTGGGAGTGTGATTTACTATTTAATTTGCACAGTTGATGGATTTTTCCCAATACTTTAGACTTAATCCCTTAGATTGGATCATACAATTAGCCATTTCTTTTAATGTGCGGTTCTTTCTCTTAGAAACACCATTTTGTTGTGGTGTATATGGAACAATGTGTTTCATTTGGATTCCATGTGTAATGGAGTAACTTGTAAAATTATTGTTCACATATTCGCCTCCATTATATGTTCTTAACCTTTGAATTTGATGTCCAGATTTCTTTTCTACAAGGGCCTTGTAGGCCAAAAACTTGTCAAAAACTTTGTTCTTAAGTTTTAATAAGTAAACCCAAGTACATCTGGAAAAGTCATCAATGCAAGTTAAGAAATACTTGCACCCAAAAAAATAAGAAGAAGAAAGTGGACCACACAAATGATTGTGAACAAGCTGCAAAGGGCCCGAGGTGTGCCAAGAGGCACATTTGTCAAAAGTGTCCCAATGATGTTTGTCGAGAACACAACTAGTACAAACACCATATCTACATGAAACGAGAGGAAGACCAATCACCATATGTTGATTACATAGTTGTTGCAATGATCCATAAATTAGATGACCAAACCACTCATGCCAAAGATTGTTCAAGTCATCGATATGAGTAACAAAAACTGATGAAAAAGGTGATGACCCAAAGTTGTCAAACTTGTACAACCTGGTAATATCATTAGCAATTCCAGTTGCAAGAACATGATTAGGATATTTTAGATCCTTTATTACAACTTGGTGAGGTGAAAACTCTACGGTTTTACCTTCACCTGAATGAGTGATTTGATATACTGATAGAAGGTTACAAGAAAGACTTGGAACACATAATACATCA
>JASDQU010105230.1:67070-82509 GCA_032191745.1 Picea mariana
AAAGCCCCCAAAGGAAAAATTTCCTTGTAAATGTATATTGTAATTTCATTGTAAATCTAGACCGTTCATTATAAGGTCGCAGATCTAACGGTAGAGATTATGTTAGGTTTTTTTCCCTAGAAGGCAACCCTCTTTTATGAGGGAAATGTATTGTGGCTATGATTGATGGCGAATATTGTATTTTGAGAGAGGATACTGTGAGAGAAAGAAGAGGAAATTACAGCGGGTTTTGTTGTAGTTTGTATCCCTTCATTTGCTGGATAATAATAAAGGAAGGACCTGGCAATTTCTCTGGTGGACGTAGCCCACACTGGGTGAACCATGTAAATCTGTGTGTCTCTTGTATTGTGTATCTTCTGTGTTTTTTTTCCGCATTTGTTTTATTTTATTTCTCCGCGGTCCTGTTTTTCTAACAGTATTGAAGAAGAAACCAGAAGCAAAAAGTGCATGTCTATGAGAAGAAGAAGAATAAGTAGAATCAATATTGATGTTGTGCTTCTTCATCACTGCTTCTACATCTGCCATATTCTTGAAACATTTGGACTCATCATGACCATATTTATCACAAAAGTTGCAATGTATGTCAGTCTTCTTATTTTTATATTTTTATCCTTCATCACTATTAGGAGCAAAATCTAGATGAGTGGGTTTGGGACCCTTATGTTGCTTGTTGTTGTGGAAAACAGCCTTGGAGAGCGTGCTCAAAAAAAACTGTTTTCAAACAAGAAAACAATTTCGCTTCTTGATGACAACAAGGGTTAGATCTCGGTTAGCTTACCTGGAGAATGCACCTTTTCCTATTTGCTTCTAATTTTTTGAGATCGCATAGGGCGCAGAGAAAAGAGAATACGCAGATATAAAAGAGTAGCAACCTGGAAACAAATAATATAAAACCAAAATAATACTCTGCAAAATTTAAAAATGGTGTATTCAGGCTGTATACCTCTGGATCTAGCTAAAATGGTTGTATCTTGGGAAAACATAAACCTTTTCGAGTGAAATGAAAAGCGTTCTTAAATGAAACGAGCACTCTAGACGCAATGGAATAGTTCTATCAGCCCAGAAATGTATGAAAATGGAAGAAAGAAGATATGAGGCAACTTGTCTTCCCGATCTCGATCTACAATAGGAGCAGGTCTTCAAACAGGCTCTGATACCATGTTCAAAAACACATGTATTCCAATAAGGGATGAACACCTTCAGTAACCACTCACACAACTAGATCAAATATTAACACACCAATGTTGTGACGTGGTAAACCCCCTGTGGGTAAACATCCACGGCCCCAGCTAACGCGGCCACTTGGAGCAGTTTATTAATGCAAAAGAAAAAGATTATAGAGAGATTTTACAAAAGAGTTTCTCGCAATCGATCATCGACAAATGACCCTCCATGCTCTTTAAATAGAGATCATGGGCCAATCGGGTGTTAAGCCATGAACCAATGGTCATTAATATTGAGGAGAATATGAACCATCATATCACTCTATGTCAGGAACATATCGTGACCATTGAATTTCCTAACTACAAATGCATACTAATGCATACTAAAGAAACACACTTTTACCTAACGACACATTTGACCAAGTAGATCTTAACTAACTCCTAAGTGTCTAAATATTATGACATATATTGTGTCACATGAGAAGAAGTGCAGTGGGCCATGAAAGATTGGCCTGAAGAATGGAAGGTTCCAGTGATTCCAAAGAAGGTACCAATATCTAAGAAGCAAGCAGAGGTTGGCCCTTCAAAGCAATCAACTATCCCAGCGGAAAATACAAGGAAAAAATAGAACATGCCAAAGAAACAGGGGGTAACAAAAACATTAGAAACCCAAGGTATAAAACTATTTTCCCTAAGGCTCCAACTAAGAAAAAGGAGCATGCAGTGGAACCAAATGGAGGAGCGTAGAAAGATACAAATATTCCTATGTCAGAGGAAACAAGAGGTGAAGATCTCCCAGACATGGATATACCAGTTACAACCGCATAGATAGAGACTCTTCCATTGAAAAGAATAGTCTTACAGATAAGAGGAAAGCACAAGAAAATGAAGGTGCACAAGGAAGTTACTCAACTTACACCGATAGAGGATGATGCATAGTTAGTCGCAAATAAAGTACAAGACCACATGGTAGAGGCATGGTATGATGCTAAGAAGAAAAGGGAGGAGATAGTAAAGAAATTAAAAAAGGTCAAGGATACACTAGAGCAATTGCAACTCACTATAGCACAGCAAAAAGAACAGGCGCAATAGCAACAAACTTCTAAGGAGAGAATGGTTCCAGAACAGGAGACGGTGTTGATAATAGTGATGGGGAATGAAAATTTTCGTATCACCCAAGGAATGTTGCGGGTGGATGAGGAAACAACACAAAATCCCTTTAAATACATAGATCATTTGGACTTGTCACTGCCCAAGATTCCAACAAAGGTGCTATACAAACTTCAAATCAATGTCACGTAGGAAATTCAGTCAAGGGCCCATGCAGATGCGAAAAGTTTGCAATTGGCCATTGAAGTAAGTAATACACTTAATACGACAATTAAAAAGGTGTTTCTTGAGAGGGATGAAGAAAAGAAGCACACTATCAGAATTGAGAAACATGTGGAAGAAGTGTTCAAAACTATTCCTAACAGCACCCAAGGAGAGAACATACCAACAAAGAAGAAAATTGAGAAGATAGCACAGGCTATGGAGACTATTAGGGACCTAACCCCTGACGTAGGTATAATAATATCTTTCAATGTAATAAAGGTCAATATTAATAAGGCCTATCAATAAGGAAGAATAAGTCCAATGAAAAAAGACCTAATAGAAGCTTTCGCTTCTAGAAGGATCTTCCTCTAGATGGTTCTTTTGATAGACATATTTAGTATAAATAGGAGTCGAGGGTATGAGNTTGTAATAGATATCTTCTCTGTTGGAGGTTTCCCCCTCAAAGAGGCAAGTGAACATTTCTCTCAGTAATCACAGTGCTCTTTCTGGTGTTATTCTGGTATCATTTTGGTATTATTGTGGTGTTGTTTTGGTTATATTGTTGTTCATTTTCCATATCTAGCATTTTATTTCTTTTCTGCATAGTTTTTATATCTAGAATATTACAAGTGGTATCAGAGCACTTTCCTCGACAGAAAATTGTGGGTTAAATTTTTTCAAGGTAGAGATGCATTCTGGCGTCTTTAAGCTACAGAGATATGTCGTTACGCCCATAAACCTGCAGTTGGGGATTCATACACGCAGGAAATACAAGTGGTACTTAAGAACACATATGTTGGTCACCCTTGTAACCCATGTTGGTACCCATTTGAGTGGTAGCGCATCAGACAACACCTATATATGGAGCGGCCTAGATTTCCTGAAGCCCTCTTTAGATAAACCGATCGATCATCTGACTTCTATAGTTCCACTGAGAACAACACTCGGGAAGATATTCTCTAGTACCTAGGTAGTCGGGTAGTACGGCTAAGGGAATGATATAGCCTCCTTAGTTGATGCCCTGAGATATTTGGTCGAGTACTATTGTTGGACCTCGCACATATATCAGAGAGCTATAGCACAATGAAAACCCTTGTCTATAAAACCCTTGAATACCTAACATTTGGGGATGGAAACAAAAAACAAAACAGACAAGATCTATTGCCGCGCATCTGTGTCTCCTACATTCGAGTTGCAAAATCACTACACATTTCTTCCTGATTAAGTATTTGAGAATTTCATCACTGTAGTATTCTTCAGATCGAAGTATAACTCTACAGGTGTAAAAAAAAAAGTATGGATCCTGTTTCACCATTATTTGAGACCTATTCCATTGGATTTCTCTCTTCGCCCTTATCACATTCATACCTATCATTTTTCAGCAAAAGTTTTGACCCCACCTGCCCCTTTTTGGTTCCCTCGTCATCATGGCCAATACCCGTAGCCAATACTTGGAAGCTCGCTTAAATACCTTGCAATCTAATTTCACAGAGACCCAACAAAAAGTGAGATAGCTCAGCGCCAATATTTCCACCATCAATAAAAGCATGCATTCCTCCATCATCGCCTCNTACCCAACTTGAATCTATCGCTACGATGATCTACACCAAGATGCATATCCCAGCAGATCCTCCCTGCAGATCAATACCTTGCAATCTAATTTCACAGAGACCCAACAAGAAGTGAGATAGCTCAGCGCCAATATTTCCACCATCAATAAAAACATGCATTCCTCCATCATCGCCTCATACAAGACCTCAAACAAGACATTACTACCCAGCTTGAATCTATCGCTACGATGATCTACACCAAGATGCATATCCCTACAGATCCTCCCTTATCTGACCCACCTTTGCATACCGAAGTTGAAACTTCCTCTCATTCCCATAATTTTCATCCCCATCACTTTCAGAGTGACCTATGCCTTCCATGTGTGGATGTGACCAAATTTGATGGCTCGGATACCACTGGTTGGGTAACTCAAATGGAACATTATTTCTCTTTTTACAGGATTACGAATGAGTTGGCCAAACTCTGGTATGGTGTTCTCCATCTAGATAAAGAACGTTGACAATGGTGGCAATGGAGAAAAACTTCTTTCCAAGGGTATGTTGCTTAGACACACTTTGTGGCATATCTTTATGAATGTTTTGACACTGAAACCAACCATTTAGGTCATTTGAAAAAGTTGAAACAATCTGCAACATTGGAATACTTTATAGCTGCTTTTGAGCGACTAGATTTTCGTACAGAGGACATGTCGGATGTTTTTTTTTCGAGAATGTTTTATCAGTGGCCTCAAGGATGATATGTGTGCCCATGTCCTCATGGCTTCGCCTTAGATTTGGGTGGAGGCTACTAAAAGAGATAAGGAAGCACAACAGGTTGTCTCTTCTCAAAACCAAAAACCCTCCTTTATTCCTCGCACTAAACCAGTAAATCCCTCTACTCCACTAAAGATCCAAAAATTGACCAGGGATGAAATGGTTTAATGCCAACTCAAAGGCCTTTGTTATAATTATGATGACAAATATTTTTCAGGACACAAGTGTAAGGAGAAAAATATTTTTATGGTCATCTCGAAGGATTTTTCGGAAGAGGATGTTGAAGCTCCCCTTGTATCTGTGTCACCTGAACCCACTGACATAACCCCTCCCTCGGACCCTCCCAAAGTAGAACCGGTCATTTCCCTAAATGCTCTCACTGGCTTCTCTTCTTCCTAAACCCTCAAGCTAATTGGTTACATCAATCATAGGAAGGTCATCATTCTTGTTGATAGTGGAAGCACCCATAATTTTATTCATCGTCGCATTTCCAAAGAAACTAATTTCTATATCTGTGCAGTAAATAATTTCCAAATCATGATTGTCAATGGCAGGTCCATGAAATGTGGAGGACATTGTGAAAATGTGTCTCTTCAAATAGGTGACTACCACCTGAAATATCATATGTTTGCTATCGACATGGGAGGTTGTGACATTGTGTTGGGTGCACACTGGTTAAGGAATTTGGGTCCCATTCTCGTGGATTTTAAGGAATTAACCATGCAATTCGAACAAAAGGGCCAACAATATAAGTTCCAAGGAATCACCATCGGTTCCCCTAAGATCATTAGTTCCCATCGCATGGAAAATATGCTCAAAAAAGGTCATTCTAGAGTTATTTCCCAACTCCATGCCATACAAGCAACTGAGACACCCTTTGTGCCATAGGACCTCCAATCCATCCTCTCTAAACATTAAGTGGTTTTTTCCACTCCCCAAGGACTCCCTCCTTTCTGTGGTGTTCATGATCATTCCATTCCCCTTGTCCCAGGAATACTTCCTCCCAATATCCGTCCCTATCGTCACCCCTTTTCCCAAAAAAATGAAATTGAGAAAATGGTTCAAGAACTTCTCAATGCATGTGTTATCCACCCTAGTACGAGCCCCTAATCTTCTCCTATGGTCATGGTCCTTAAGAAAGAAGGTTCTTGGTGCATGTGTCCTGAATTCCGCGCCCTCAACAAACTCACCATTAAAGACAAATTTCCCATTCTTGTCATTGATGACCTCTTGGATGAATTGAGTGGTGCCCAGTTCTTTACTAAACTTTATCTTCATTTTGGCTACCACCAGATCCATAAGAAAGAGGTGGACATTCCTAAGACTACTTTTAGAACTCATGAGGGACACTATGAGTTTTTGGTCATGCCCTTTGGCTTGTTTAATGCTCCCTCCACTTTCCAAAGCCTCATGAATCATGTCTTCCATCCTTTTCTCCGTCATTTTGTCTTAGATTTATTTGATTATATCCTCATCTATAGAAAAACCTACACAGACCATCTTTCTCATGTGGATCGATTTCTCCATCTACTCTCTCAGCACCAAATTTTTCTGAAAAAATATAAATGTGCTTTTGGCGCCTCGGAAGTCGAGTACTTGGGTCATCTTGTTGTCAAGGATAGCATTAGGGTGGATCCTAAAAATATTGAAGCTATGCAATATTAGCCTCACCCAAAGACTCTCAAAATATTTCATGGATTTCTAGGCTTAACAGGTTATTATCGCAAGTTTCTTAAGAATTATGGAAAGATTGTGGCACCTCTCACTGCACTCCTTAATAATAATTCTTTTACTTGGACTCCAGCAGCTGCTCAGGGTTTTCAAACCTTGAATATGGCCATGTGCACCACTCCAGTCCTAGCCATTCCTGATTTCACAAAGACCTTTGTTCTAGAATGTGATGCTTCATGGAAAGGAATTGGCGTTGTCCTTATGCAAGAGGGTCAACCTTTGGCCTTTACCAGCAAACAATTGTCTGAGAAAAATTTAGGAAAATCAATATATGAAAAGGAAATGTTGCATATTCTTCATGTCATTGATCTTTGGCACCCTTATCTATTGGGGCAACGCTTCCAAATTAAGACAAATCATCAAAGCCTCAAGTATTTTTTGGAACAACGCATTTCCTCTCCAAGCAAATAACTACAACCCAAAACTGGAAACAAACCCCAAGATGAAGCTCCAATGAAGATCCAGGGTGGATCCTTCTCCTTGTCTAGCTAGGGTGGATATTGCACCACTAAAACTAAACTACAATGGAAGGGTTTTGTAAAAACCCTAACGAAAACTTTGGCTCCAAGAGCACTCCAAAAGTATCAATCCAAAACATAATGACAAAGTGAGGCGCTACTCCTCCTTTTATCCTTCTCTCGTTCCTTCTAGAACTTTCCCCTTGTTTGACTAAATCAAATATGACCCTTATTCCCCTTTTACTTTCACTTTAAGATTAAAAGTCACTTTTAATAATGTGTAAGTAAATGATTAATCTAAAGTTACTTTATTTCCTTAATGACACTTTAAAAACATAACATATCCTAACTAAGTGACATTAAATAACCCCTTTGACTCCCTTTTTCTTCACTAACAAGCCACGGAAATCATTTGCACTACAAAACAGGGGAACCCAAAAATGGGGAAATGACAAATCCTTCATTCCCAAAGATTGTTTTTCCTAAAGCAATGACATTACACCCATATGAACAACAAACTCAACCAAACTTAAACTAATGATGATCCTTGAGTCCCAAACCAATCTGAAATATGCGGAGCACCTATCGCCCATAATAATGTCTTGCAATGTGCTAACACCAGGGGCCTTCTGAAGGCCATCGATCAGTAGGGAAATCAGGTACTGTGAAGACTTAGTCTACCCCTCATAGAATATCCCACCTAGGAAACCAATCCACTTCTCCATATGAATAGTTTTTTGAAAGTAACAGCTAGCTCTCCCATCTGTACCAGCTATGAGACTATCAACACATAAAATCCCAGGGTCCTATGCTATTACCAGAAAGGACCTATCATATTGTGCCACTCTGATCATAAATATTTGATCCTCCTACCTATAGTACATCCTCTGCTCTTGTAACTGCATGTTGTAGTGCCTCAAAGGATCATACCCACTATCGAGGATCATATCCTGCCAACGTATCTTAATGAAGTCTACCAAACCAACTCTAAAATCAGACATGTAGGAATCATTTGGAAAATATCCCAACGCATCATTTGTAAAGTCCCTCCATATCGACCTCTCTTGGATCGGCCTATAAGTGGCAAGGTCACCATGGTCCCAAAATAACATGTATGTGAAGCACCCTCTACTCATAGCCCTAATCTTCCAGGTGCTAACATTAGAATCCACCTGACTTCGCTCTCTTCTCCTGGAACCCCAAGTTGAAATTCTTGAAAGGATTTCACTCACTATCCTGGGTCATGTCTCTCCAAGGCATCTCAGTGACGTCAAATCCTACCAAACTGTGGATAAACTTAATATTGGGTATCGTGAGGGAAAATCTACCTCGCCATACATAACAAGGCTCAACAAATCCTCTCACAACATCCCCATAAGGACACAGACCAATCACTATCACAACCTCGCCGATCACCCTCATCATCTGAAGCAATCTATCACTCAAATGAATGTTAGGATCCCACCACTAAATTTTAATTCCATCACTCCCAATGCCTACTGAAATTTTCGTGAACCGATCCAACAGAGTCTGGATCTCCTCCTATGCACTCTCCACACAGATCACATGATCGAAATGAACGACCTCTGACATGGCCGCAATGCCACCTGTCTCATCCAACTAACTCGGGTGAAACTCTCGTGTCCTACTGTATATAATGAGGGCATCAAATAAAAATAATAGATACCTCTGCCACTTCCTAAAATAATGGAAAGTGACTAGTGCATTGGTCAAGCCCAAGGGTATGACTAAGAGATCATAATGAAGTCTAGAAGCAGACCTGTGACTATCATGTGCCCTAGCCCTCATATGATGAAATCCCAAATGAAAATAAATCATCAAGGGATATTTTTCTCCCTGAGGCTCAACCATCCACTCACCAATCATGGGAAACCTCAACTCAATGGTATGCTTGAGGACTATGTTGGGTGGTCTCCCTGGAAAAAACACCCCACAACTCCAATCTACACTATCGTGTGCCAATGAATATCCCTTCATATTGTTACCTATCACTAAGTCATCCTGTACCATCCTATATCATGTAGGTGCTACTGTATCCATCACCCTACTAACGTTGCTTGAATTTGTATCCTAGAGCATACCCATGTCTGTCATATACATGTCCACCCAATCCATGGATCCATATACTTCCTTACAGCCTATCCCCTAAGGAATGTGCTCAACTATCTCCTTCGTATCTAAGCCTTTATCCTTTAGTGATCTCTTCAACAGGAGCATCTCATGATCCCCACAATGCAAAACAGGCACATGGTCAAAACCCTCTGCGTCAAACCTCTCCTCATGCACTTGCAACTCTGAATGTTCCTCATGTGGAATCATCACAAGAGGCTCCTCCCTCAAAACATGAGTGCTACTCACGTACTCATGTGTCATGGATTCCAAAGATGATGGATTCTTTGTTGTAAGTGATGAAGAGTGTGCCAAACTCAACTGGTAACAAAGCTCCTCAACCTTCCTTTCCTTTTCTTCAGTGAATTAATTGAGAGCAAGGTCCCTATCTAGGAACAGCTGCAAATAATCAGATTTCATCTACTCTAGTGCTTTGTTGATGATGCGTAATTGGGTTCTATTGAATCCCTCTATAACTCCCCTTTGTCTCTCCTCCAACTGGGTTTTCCAGATAAGGTCTTCAACAAACTTATGAACACCATATATCCTTGTCAATGTGTGCACAATTTGCTCTCTCATGACCAATAATCTGTTCTCTAATTCACGCAATGTTATTTCATCAACATGGTGTGGGTTGTCACATAAGAGACCAACTGGCTCACTAGATGATATCATGCATTGATGGGATTCATGTGGAATATCATTCTCATACAAGATTTCATCCACCAATTCAACCCCTTCATTGTCATCCTCCATGCATAGCTCTGGTGCAATCATGCATGCATCATCACATATGTCATAGATAGGATAAGGTATTGAATCCTCATCATCCATAGGTGCTATCACATTTGAACCTCCCTCATCATAAGCATTATACATAGGGAGAGATGTTGAATCCTCAACATCGGTTGATTGGAGCATCATCTCATAGTCATCATAAGTAGGAAAAGATGTTGCATCGTCATATTTCCCCTCCAACACACTAGTGTCATTGGCCTCATATGTTAGCTCTAATGGTGTGTCATAGGTTCTTGTTTGGTATAACTCTATGCACACATCCTCAACATGTCTAGATGCATGCTCATGTCTAGAGTAGAGAAGGACTTTTTCTCAAGGAGATATTGGATAGGTGGAGAAGTACTTTCATCTAGAGATCTGGGCCAAAGAAATAGAGAGAGAGAGAGAGAGAGAGAGAGAGAGAGAGAGAGAGAGTGTGTAGCAAAAGGATTGGTCGTCGCGGATAGTGCAGGTATTTTGGTATAGGTCGCACAGTCTACACGAGTTTCAGCGTACAAGTCATGCAAGCTATGTAGAACAATGTGGGTAGCAACATAAAAGTCACATTGTTGTCGTACATGATCGTACAGCGGGTTTGGCAGCAGATCAGCTAGTCATGTTTTGATGTACTTTGTCTCTTTTCTAATTGGGTTATTTTCCCAATAAGAGATCCCTTATAAGATTTGAAGTTATTTGAATGATAAGCTTAGTTAATGAACGGAATATCTTTGTGTCTTGTGCATGAGATTTTTGGTTTCCAATATTGTTTCCGCTATTATTTGAGTTGAATATTCCAACAGTGTATTTTTGTTTTGTGAGATACTAATCTAATTTGTAGTAAGGAAATCACTAGATAACAAAATACCTAAGTGTTGGAGCAAAGATTTCAACATATTTTAACTTTAAGAAAATTTATATTAAAACTTATATATAATCTTAACTAGATAATTATATTAAAAATGAATTATAATCAATAATTTGAAAAACATAATAAAATAAATAAATTGATTATAAAAAAAGCCTTCATTTTGTTGGACTTACACTTACTCCAAAATCACGGATAAAATACCTTGTTATGTGCATGACAAAAGGAAGTTATCACTACCACCACATACTTTCATTATATATGTGTGAATAAACCAAAGTTTTCCATCAAAGAGATAATATGGGGATCAAAAATATCTCCACTAGTACTCTCATTATGGATGAGAATAAACCAAAGTTTTCGAAGAAAGGGATAATATGGAGATTAAAATATCTCTACTAGTAAGGGAAAATACATTGTTATGCGCATGACAAAAGGAAGTTATCACTACCATCACATACTCTCACTATAGGTGTGAATAAACCAAAGTTTTCCATCAAAGAGATAATACGGGGATCAAAATATCTCCACTAGTACTCTCATTATGGGTGAGAATAAACCAAAGTTTTCCAAGAAAGGGATAATATGGGGATCAAAATATCTCTACTAGTAAGGCAAAATACCTTGTTATGCCACTACCATCACATATTCTCATTATAGATGTGAATAAACCAAAGTTTTCCATCAAAGAGATAATATGGGGATAAAAATATCTCCACTATTACTCTCATTATGGGCGAGAATAAACCAAAGTTTTCCAAGAAAGGGATAATATGGGGATCAAAATATCACTACTAGTAAGGCATAATTTACCTCCATTTAGATTGTGTCCATGTGTTACTTAGATGAAAAGATATGAAACGTTATGGTTGAAGATGTCATTAGAACACTTAAAACATGGATTTTCAATTGTGAAGCATTTTAGTTTTTGCATTGTATTCATCCATTGATATAGGGATAATAAGTCTGATATAAAACAAGGCAGGTTGCAAAGCAACAAGTCTCTGTCCAGAAGGTAGAGGAGATTATTGTTTAGATTTGGGACAAAGATTGTTAATAAATTTAGAATTATTTGTAATTATTTTTTCTTAGATGTAATTTATTGAAGCAACTGGATTAATAAATTTAAAATTATTTGTAATTATTTTTTCTTAGACTTAATTGACTTAATTCATTGAAGCAACTCTTTAGCTGGGCGCTTGTTCAGTTGTTTGCAAGGAATGCAGTTAATACATAATTTTTTTTATTAACTATCGATCCAAAAGTTTTGGGAGTGCTTTCTTGAAGTTAAACAACAAGCACATTCAAGTTTGAAATGTATATAGTTGAGGATTAACAAGGTACAAGCACATTCAAGTCTGAAATGTATATAGTTGAGGATTAGCAGGGTACGTGGATAGCCAATGTTAAAACAAAAAAAATACCTCGACATGTTCTAGACATCCATGAAGGAAAGGGATACAACAATCGATCACTCCACGTGCATAGTTTCCATCTCCAAAAAATATGTAATGTTACGCCTTTTCCATAGTACCGACTCACTAAGTGAAATCATGAATTTCAGGGCTTCTACTCACTAAGTGCATTCATGAATTTCAAGGCTTCAGACTTCTACACTACTAGTATTGTTGCTGACTAGCTAGTTTATTGAGCTTGCTGGGAGAAAAATGACCTTTTACCCCATACTGGAGTTGCATATACAAATAACCTTGTTGACTCATGGCTTTCGGCATAAAAGAACCCAGGCAATGTCTATGACCTAGGTCCTGGCAATGACTCGGGGCTATCTGCAATGGCTCCTTATCTCTAAAATCATCTTTGGGTAAGTCATATTGTCCTTCATATATATAAAATTTATTGCAGCTCACTTTGCAGGCAGAAAGAGGGATTCATGAGTGAAGCCTAAAGCCTTCCTTCATAAAGAAGGACCCATATCAAGCAAATACAATGATGGACTAAGAAAATACAGTGATGGACGATGATATTAAATACAGTGATGAATGAAGCCACATGCCACAACCTATGAAGCCACATGCCACAGTGAAGCCACATGCCACTCAAAATTATGATTCAAATATCCACTTGACAGAGGAAGCATGGAAGCATGCCATGCTAAAGGATGATGAGATATGGAAATAAGCATGTTGACAATNTAACAAAGTAATACTAACTCTCAAGATAGCATTAATTACCTTCAAAGGATCTACACCGCAATACATCTTAATGCACTCATTCTTTTCTAAGTTTCAAACTCAAAAATTGTACATTGCCTCAAAATGAGGCCAAATAAGATCTCAAATTAAAAAGTTACAATAAAAAAAATATGAAATTAAAAAATTGCATATATCTATTAAAACTTTGATTAAAAAAATTGTGTTTGCATTGGTTTTAGTGCAACAAATAATATAGCAACGAGAATCGATTACTAATAGTCCCGAGCCCGAAGGGCAGGGACTAATAAGAAATAAAATATTTGTTTCTTATATTGGGAAGGTGTGCTAGTGCCTACTTCCAAAATGATTGGTAAATGTAAATCCACGATAGTAAATTCGATATAAAAAATGTCTAAAGTATTTTTTCGGTATATTGGGAAGGTATGTTCGTGCCTATTGGCAAATGTAAATCCGTCCTACTATGTTTGGATTTTTTTAAATTTATGTTTAATATAAATACTTTTACTTCTATTATTTAATTTTTATTATTTGTTGACAATATTTTACCTTTTACAAATGGTTATGTAAAGCTAGAAAATTGTAATATATTTTTTTTGGGTGTATGGTATTGTTACATAAATAGTATTAAATATTCAAATATGTTATATGTTTCAATTGTTTGGAGTAAGATTTTGGAGACATCATCATAGTATTGTTACATAAATATCAATAAATATTCAAAATATGTTATATGTTTCAATGGTTTGGAGCAAGACTTTGTAAACATGATGATGAGGTTTTTTATTTATAAGAAATTCATTTTTCATAAAAGATTTAAATACTTTGGATTTTCTTTTAATCCAAATGGGTATGAAAAAGGTGATTGAAGATGGTTGCTAGAAAGGATGAAAGAAGAATGAATCATAATTGATGTAACATTATTGTATTGTATGGTTATACAGAGGGAGGAGATTGATATTAATTAAATTAGTGTTAGATCATATTGTTTTAGCAATGTATTCATTTCAAAAAGTGTTATAGAGAAAATATGGAAAACATGTTATTTATTTTGGGGGTAGGGCGGGGGTGAGGAGCATTTCTTTGGTTAAATGGCACATAATTGCAATGCAAAAGGAGGAGGATCTATGGGGATTGAAGAACATAAATTTGTTTGGAAAATATTTGGTAGTGAAAAGCTTGTGAAACCTTATTTCTATAGAAAGTTTGTGGAAGTGGATCATTAAGTAAAAATATGTAAGTCCAAGGTCATTCATAAACTAGATTAGAAGTCAAAGGAAAAGTATTCACAATGTCTCCATTCATTTAAAGGCATCAATGATGGCCCTCTTGTGATTTTTTTGGCCTATAATGTACTTATTTATTTAAAACATATTGGTCGACATAATAGTACTCACTACATGTTTTAGTATTATATTGTAATTTTATAATATGATACACAGTACATAATAAATTGTATTTTGTTTATTTTTAAGTATTAAATTCAATCATGTAGAATGTTTCTCAACAATTATGAGATCATGATGGGAATCAACTCTAAGATCACTCAATGGCACTTCAGAAACCTAGGGTTTCCACAATACCTAGGGTTTAGGGGTCATAGGCCTCATGGGAACTTGATCATTTCTCTCTCCTATAGGTCCCATGGAGGTTATCTTATGGATTAATCAGATGGTCCCTTAGGAAACCAAAAAATATGGGTTGACATGAAGAACATCCAAATCACCATGAACCCCTCTCTTTTGTTTTCCTATGTTTGAATCTGAGGAGGAGATAACAATCAGTCAAGACCTTTTTGGGATGATGTCAGGTTTATCCTTTGGTCATCAGCACCCTAACATGGTTTCCCATGCTTTGGGTTTGGTGGAAATAACCACCTCAACTCAATTTGGATTTCAAAACCCGCATGAGGAAATCCAATGCGAGGATGCAATGGGACGCCTATCAAATGTAGGAGATCAAGCCAAAAATAAGGAGCGAGAGGGAATTTAATCATGCATCAATGGAATGATCCCATTATATATTCCACCAAAGGTGAAATCCCTCTCGACTTTATGGAAGGAGGATTTGTTTGAGGTTCATTAAAGAAGGCAGGCATGGCTTTCAGGGGTATGGTTTCATCGGGGGAAATCTAACAGATGAATTAATGAGTGGACTCCCCTCCCCTGATACCAGATCCTCTACAACTAGAGGTTTAGGAATGAGAGGATCATGGAACCCTCACAAAAATAGGAAGTGTATCGAGTGAAAATTTGAGGTCAATAACATGTTTTTAGAGGACAGTGTAAAGTTAAATGAAATTATGGAATTTGAGAAGTCTTTGCTAGTTAGCAGATTTCCAAGGCATAGAATGGCAGCAGCCTCTCTAAAAAAATGGATAGAATAAATTTTAATTGCATTATTGGGGTATATACCCAAGAATCATGGTTTTAGTTAAAGGTTGGCTATCCTAGTCCTTTCGGACTACTGAGGATGCAGATAGAATACTTTGGAATTGTTGGAAATG
>JASDQU010105231.1:41419-52005 GCA_032191745.1 Picea mariana
ATAGTGATATGATGTTCAACAATGAATTACCAAACTCATCACTATTCTGCTGCATTTCATTGCTCTGTCTGCCTCATTGCCTTTCTGCACACATCACTTGCGCTGTCTGTTCTTCTGCTTTTTATGCTCTGTGCACCATGTCCATTTACTGCACAGTTCCTCTTCTATGCTCTTCAGCTGCTGCACTCTCCTCCTTCACACATGAATCACCTTCACCAACAACAATCACAGCAACCTCCAACAACAACCACAACCCCCTTCTTCTCTGTACTATGTATTTATAGCTTTTGTACACCTTGTGCATGCAATGTTCACAATCCCTCTGCATGATGACTCTGTGCCATTATCCTCCACCTCTCGAGTGTTATGTCTGATCATCATCGTGACTCTTCAGCTTCTCTGGCAGTTGAGACTCTTCATCTTCTTTGTGACAGTTGATCTCACCTTCTCTGTTTTAGTTACAGGCTTCCACGCTCATCCATCTGTCAATCCCTTCTAAGAATAGTCTTCCTTCACTTGGACAAAGCTTGGAGACTCTTCATCTCCTCTAGCGATCACACAGGGGTCTCTTCGAATTCTCTAGCAGATGCCATCAATGGTTTCTGGTAGTTTCACTGTGTCGTGCATCAGTAGCCCTCTGATCAACACTTGATTTGATGGTTCAGATTACATCGCGATTTCACCTATAGAGATATTGGGATTCCTGATGTCAATAATTTTTTACATGTCCAAATCTCGATCCCCGATGCCTCTCCATTGATTGGAATCAACGGTCCAGATCAAAGCTTGATCTGACGGCTCAGATTGCATCGTGATTTCACATATCGCGAAATCAGGATTCCTATTGCATTGTTTCTTTGACATTTCCCGATATGTGAAACCCCGATGAGTCATCCCTCCTTTTGGGATTTCACCTTGGCTTTTCCCGATGGTAAACCTCGTGCAGCTCCTGTCCGATCTGACGACTGACGAGATTTTTGAATGAGATCCAACGGCTCTCGGTCTCTCCCTTATGTAGACTTCTCCTAAGCTCCTCCTAGACGTAGAAACCAACAGTCCAGATATTCTATTTCAACCGATATGACGGAGGCTTTGCTCCCTCTTGAGCTTTGCACACTTTCCTCCTAACCTTGGGAGAATTACAAGTTCTCAAAGGCCTCGACCTCTGTCTTCCTTCTCCTCTACGAACTCCTGTATCTTGAGCTTTGCTTCACCCGTTCTCCTCGACGTTGTTCCTCATGAGCTTTCACTTCCAAATCCCCAAGAGATTCTTGGACTTCTGCGCCTCTACAGAGTCTTCACATGCACACTCTGATCCTTCCATCTTCATTGTTGTACTTACCATCAATGACAAGCATACGCTACATGTTAAACATTTGCCAACATTTCTCACTTTATTATGTAATTCCTTGATCATACACATAAGTTGACAGTTGAATATATTTTTCTATCTTCACTTTGGTTGGTTTGTGTTGTCTTGGTCTTGGCTTCACGAGAGCACTGGAGCAAAGCGGGAGCAACAAAGACCCTAGGAAGCAATACTAAGGTATGTTACTTGTTCCTTCCTACTAGCTAATTCAATGGTCAAAACTTAGGAAAAGATTCATGTCATGTCTTGTTTTGTTCTAGATCCAGGTGGATCTAGGGAGATCTATTAGTGTCTGCACCTACCGATTAGTTTGATAACAACAGGCCTTGGAGCAGTACAAGGACTAGATAAAGGATTTGGAGGAGCATGCACTACTCAATACTCTTCTAGAAGTAAGAGCGCGCTGAGAACAAGATGAAATAGAATCTACGGAGAGTATCACAAAGACTATACATAGGATGACAGAGCCATTAGAAAAAAGTGGCCAGCTATGGACACATCTCTTAGAAGATGGAATATTGAAAGACCTGCAAGGAAGGGAAGATAAAGTACATGTAGTAATTCTAGAGTTAAAAAAACAACATAAGACATTGTCACTTCCATAAAGGATTAATACTACTGCAGAGATGAAGATCCTACAGGAAGAGGAGAAAGTAGTACAGGCGCAAAAGATCGCAAGACAAGCTCAGTTGGAGCCTCTACAGGACAGATAAACAGATGGTCATGGAGGTTGACGCAAAAAAATCATGAGTGGAATAGATAGGCTTGGAGGGAGGAGATATATTAAATCCTCTAGTCACCATGCAGATGGTAGAAGCCATGGTGGGGAAGAGAAACCAGGCTCAAGAGTAATGCCAGCAAGCAACACAGATGTATAAATCACTAGCACAAGCAGTAAAAGATGTAGGTGTTCATGAGTGACTCGAGACGAGTCATGATGCCAGTTTTGGGGGCCTATTGGCGTAGGACAATTTTGGGAGAAAACCAAGGAAACCTTGAAGATTTCAAGAAAATGTCGAAAAATAGGGGAGCACACTCTAAATATAGGAAAAAAAACCCCAGAAAAGAGGAAAATAAATGTCGAGAAAAGAAGTTACAAAGTGGACAAACTGCTATAGAGCAGTTGGAAAGTGGACATGTGTCGACTTGGAGAATAGTTGGATCATGAACCAACCAAGATTAATTCAAGGAGAAATTGGAAAAATCTAATCCGATTAGGCTTAGGGTTTTGGTAAGGGCATTGTCCCAATTTTGTATAAGTAGAATGTATTAGGACGATGAGAGGGTTGCCCTTTTTTTTGGTGTGTGTATTGTTGAGGTTGTAATAGATCCATTAGTTGAGTAGGAGGTCTAGATGAGATACTTTTGCGATCTGTGGAGATCAAATGTAATGGCGAAAGGATTATATAGTCCACAACACCATATTTTTCAAGAATATGAATAAAGAGAATAAGCGACAAATCTTTGTGGACGTAGCCTAGGAGGGGGTGAACTATGGTATATATGTGTCATATGAATGAATGCTTTCATTTCTTACTATTATTTTTAAGTTAACAAGTTGTATGATGGATATGTTTTGATAAAGGTTACATTACTGTGCACCAAGTAAATGAATGTTATAGCTAGTAATTAGGTATGAATTGTATGTTACAATAGATGGATACCTATCATTGAATACATGTTGCTATAATGTTTACTGAAGTCAGTTGGTTATATGTTGTGTCACTGGTAAGAGTTAGAAATAGAATAATACATGGGTATTTGAGGGTAACAATTGAGTGGATCTAATGCCATTGAGAGAAAAACACATCCCATCCCATGGTTGCAGACATGTGAGTCCTACAACCACCCATTGAAGCCATCTCGGGTGAGACTGCGCAATGCACTCTATGTGTTGTGTTTCCTTCTGGTATACATAAGTGTCGATGGTAGAAGGTAAGTTGGTAATCCTATTTATTAGAACCTGGGTCAGGCCATAAGTAAACCAACATATTCAATGTGGACCTGCTTCGACCTTATTTTCCACCATTATTGGACACCTCGGAGATAATAGAACAATTAACAGAAATAGAGCTCAAACCTGACTACATGGAACAATAATCCACTAATCATATCATGGACACATAGATCAAGGGGACTCACCAGTAGAGGATCCAACTTTCTTGGGTTGTTAGAGCAAGGCAACTCCTGCACCAAAACAAGTGGCTCACCGGGGGCCAAATTCAACAGAAATTTCCTCATCTAATGGGGAAAATCAATGCAATGGAGACCATTGATTCCTAATGAGGGAGGATTTATATAGGAGGATCACAGTGGCCACCTACCTTTTCATACTGGCTCAAAACAATTTTTTGGAAACTTACTATTTTTAACAGTTTTTCGGTTCCTAAACTTTCAGGGCCATTTTGAGGGCCTAAACAATGATTTTTCATGATCATGAACCTCAATGATAACTAAAGGACCTAATTGATCCCCCGAAATTAATATCCTCATCAACAAATTTCAACAAGCTATCGTATGGCCTAAACGAAGATGGTATGCAAAAGTTACGACCCCGGGAAGTTGATGTACTAACTTACCCCAACGGGGCCCACATGACTTTTGGCGCTTCACATCCTAGGTTTAGGTTTTTGGATGTCTAGGGTTTTGTAATTCATGTTTATTTTAAAAATTCCTTGAGAGACTCATTGTACTCATCTTCTTGTGAATGATCATAGTCTTCACATATCTTTTGAGAGATAAGCTTCCACCATTATAGCTATCTTGTTTTCAATCTGCATTTTATAGTTTTCAACATATTTCTTATTTAATAGAAGCCAAGTTTTACTATATCTTTGTTATTGTTCACTTTGTCTTTGTGTTGATTTTATAAATCTTTGGTTTCATTTCGTTCCACTCATAAATCCGAATCAATGTTATCAGAGTGGTTTGCTCCTTGTCAATTTTTTAATGCATGTCCTCAACGCAGTGACGATATAGAAAGTTGGGTCTCAAGATTGTTTCTCTTGAGGATAAATACTCTTGCACGCCCAGAAACCATCCATGGCGGGTGAAAATAAATATGATGGGACAGGATATCCTTTCAAAATATTGCTTGAGGAAGCCCATGGATGGCAAAGGAATGAGATGATGGATATCTTTGCACAAATCCATCGATGACTTCCGACAAACGACGCATCCACCTCAAGCGGAGGCACCACCCCCTTCAAGGTACATATCAATTTTGATATACCTATATTTGAAGGTCAAATAGATGTTGATGTCGTAGATAAATGGTTAAACCTTCTAGAAGGGTATTTTTCTATACACAACTTTTTCGATAGAGAAAAGATTACATTTGCGCTCGTCAAGGTCGTCCCCCATGTTAAAGATTGGTGGGAGACTTTCTGTGAGAAAAATGAAATAGAGGGATCCACATTATTTGCAGTTTCACCTACTTGGGGTTCCTTCAGGGATGTTATTAAGGAACAATACTACCTTGTTGTAAGTTATGATGACTTGTATACAAGATGGACAACATTGTGGCAGGAAAGAGACCAAACAGTGCCAGATTTCACTAATGTCTTCCATACCTTGCGCACCAAGCTACATATCAAATATTCTAAGTGACATATGGTGCTCAAGTACTGCGGTGGTTTTCATAGATACATCTAGAAAAAAATGGACTTTTTTGACATCTCATCCTTGGGCATGACCTATCAATATGTCATCAAAATAAAGCAGAAACTAAAAGAAAATATGAGATAGTTTGGTTCTGGGAACCCCTCACAGCAGAAGCAAGGCAAGGGCAGCCCCAAATCACATAAAAAAGAACAAATCAAATATGGGAAACCTCAGGACAACCAGTCCAAGCCACAAGAAAATAAAGACAATGGGAATATGAAGAAAGATATCAGGAAGTGGTGAGACTTCCATAAGAGCCACTGGAATAACACTATTTATTGGTACTCAAAGCAGTCATTGGTGGCTAAGGTAAAGGTATCTGAATCATATGTGAGTTTTGACTCTGAATAAATCCATAAAGGGGAGATAGATCATTGATGCAGAATCTAGTGCCACCATGGCTACCACCAAGATACATCCTAGTAAACCTGATGAGCCAGAGGAAGGCGAGCATCTCTTTCATTCACATATTTGGGTAACAGGAAATTTGATGCACTTCATAATTAATAGAGGTATCCAAAAGAACCTTATCTTAGTAGAGGTTGTCAAACATCTAGCCCTGTTAATAATGTTGCACCTGTATCCCTACACCTCGGGTGCCTCCATCAAGGAAGAGATCTTCACGTCAACCAAAAGTGTCACCTTTCATATGGAATCAAGCCATTCAAAGATGAGGTATTGTGTGATGTTGCTCCCCTTGAAGTTTATGATGTTATTTTGGGCCAAAATTATCTATGGAAACATCATGTTGTATATGATTCTAGGCCTCACAGTGTTATTATTATTTTGAATGGGAAATTGTATAGGATACCCGAGGTAGTCCCACCTAGTGATGTTTACTTGATCTCTTCCAAGAAATGTAGGAAGTCTATTTATCAGACCGAGAAGTTTTTCTTCTTCGTGATTCACTCTTAGAGTGAGAAAAAGGTTGTAGCCACATCCACAGACTCTACGATCAACCTCTCCATGCAATAGAATAATACAAAGACATATTCGCATCACCTATTGGGGTACCTTTGCACTATCTAGTCAAGCATCCCTTCTATCTGACCCCCCATGCAATGCTACCCATTGAGCCAGTCTATCATAGCTTTCTCCTAGAAAATGAGGAGATCAAACGTCAAATCCAAGAACTGCTCCACAAGGGGCACATCTGACCCATCTCATCACCTTGTGGAAGCCCAATCGTTCTGGTGCAGAAGAAAAATAGGACTTGGCAACTCTACATTGATTACCAGGCCCTAAATAAAATCACAGTCAGGAACTGGTACTTGATTCCCCGAATCGACGATCTCCTTGATCAACTCAAGGGTTCCAAATACTTCAGTAAGATTGATCTGAAGAATGGCTACCATCAGGTCCCAATAGAACCGACATATGTATTGGAGATTGTGTTCAAGTTAAAAAAAGGTCTTTTTGAATGTCTGGTCATGCCCTTGTGTTTGACAAATGCCCCAACAAATTTTGTGAGGATGGTGAATGATATCTTGCGGCATTTCACTAATTATTTTATGGCAGTGTATCTGGATGGAATCCTTGTCTACATCAAGACTTGGGAAAAACATTTGCAACATATTTAGTAGGTTCTGCACACTCTACAACAACACAAGCTATATGCCAACTTGGAAAAATGCTCCTTCAGTATGAACATGGTCCAATAACTAGGCTACATTTTTTATGCGCATTTTGATCCTGCGAAGATCCAAGTCATACATTACTGACCAACCCCAACCACACTCATTGAGATTTAGAGCTTATTAGGCCTTTCCAATTTCTATCGAAGGTTCATGTTGGGATTCTCCCATATTCCATATTTCCTCAACCAAATAACTAGAGGTTGTGGTAAGGAAACAATTGTGTGGGGCTTGCCCCAATAGAAAGATTTTGATGATATGAAGAAGCAATTCTTCTCCACTCTAGTTCTTTCATTACCTGACCTGCAACAACCCTTTGAGATCAAGAAAAATTCTTCAGAATATGTTGTGGGTGTAGTCATCACTCAACATAGCCACCTCATGGCCTATCATAGTGAGACACTATAAGATGTCGTCTGTAAGTACACTAATTATGACAAAGAAATGTACTCCATTGTGAAATCCTGCTACTAGTGGAGTCATTACATTCTCTGGAAGGATACATTCATCCACATTGATCATAAGCTACTATAGTTCATGAAGACATAAGGAAAATTGTAGAATGACCACCATCAGAAGTGGTCCACATATTTGCAGCAGTTCCACCTCAACATCAAGTATAAAATAAGAAGTACCAATTGAGTCGCTGATTTCCTCAACTGACCTCCAGTTGTGAAACTCACCACAATGCTTGATTATTGTAGCCACAAGACCTACAGATGGCCCCCTCTCTATGAGACAGATCCTAACTTCACCAACACCTACCAAATGTTGGGTGCAAACACAATTGTCATTAATTTCCATCTTCAAGACGGGTTGTTGTTCCATATCTGCCCTCTATGCATTCCATCAAGAAAGCAAGCGAAGATGATTTGGGAAGCCCACTAAATTTGGGTGACAAGACACTTCAGCGTGGGAAAGATAGTGGTAGTGTTATTAGGACATTTCTACTAGATGAAACTTCAGTAGGATGTCAGAAAGTATACTTGGTCCTACACTTCATGTGCTATTGGCAAACCGACCATGAATAAATAAGGCATGTACACCCCTTTTCCTAATCCTGATAGACCCTAGGAATCCATCTCAATGGAGTACATGTCAAGCCTTTCCTCCACCAAGAGAGGAAACGACTTTGTTTTTATGGTTGTGGATCTCTTTTCCAAGATGGCAATCTTGGCCGCCTGCAAGAAGAGAATCACAGTTGAGGCCACTACCAAGCTCTTCTTTGAATGAGTGTGGATACACTTTGGGATCCCAAAAACCATTATCTCAAATTGAGACAGTTGGTTCCTCAACTCATTCTATTCAAGGCTCTGGTCACTGCTAGACACCCAACTCACAAAGTCCACTTCCTTCCACCCCAGATGGATGATCAAACCAATGTTGTCAACTGGATGATCATGCACAATATGCGCATGTACAATTCAAAGAACCCCCACACATGAGATGAGAGGCTTCCCTACATTCAACACAGTACAATAGATCCATAGATAACTCAACCAAACACAACCCCCTTTATATGGGGTTTGGATTTCAACCATTGGGCCCCATGGATGTTGCACTACCCATTGTGGCCACCCAAACCGATTTGTTGCATGATCCAAATAGAGCTTACAAATCCATTCGGTTCATTGAGCGGATCCAGCACATCCACCAATAGGTTTATAATATTTTACAAAAGTCCAATGCCAAGTACAAGAAGTGCCATGATCAACACCGAGTGCCACACCAGTTTCAGGTGGGAGACAAAGGTTGGTTGCACTTGCATAAAGAACGATTTATAGGCCCTCATCAAAATATTTTTTCACTTCGTTATGGACCCTAAACCATTACCAAGGTTGTGGGTTACAATTCTTTTGAGCTCAACCTTCCCCCATTCCTTGCATTGCACCCAATATTGAATGTGGACCTCCTTCGGCCTTATTTTCCACCATTATTGGACACCTTGGAGATAGCAAAACAATTGACACCAATAGAGCTCAACCTTGACTACATGGAACAAGGATCCACTGATCATATCATGGACACACAATTCAAGGTAACTTGCTAGTAGGGGATCCAACTTTATTAGGTTGTCAAAAAAGGGCAACTCCTGCACCAAGGCACGTGGCTCACTCGAGGCCAAATTTAGTAGAAATTTCCTCATCTGATGGGGGCACTCAATGAAATGGATACCATTTCTTCTTAAGGGGGGAGGATTGATCTAGGAGGATCTCGGTGTCCACCCAGCTTTTCCAACTGGCTCAAAACAGTTTTTTGGCAACTTACTATTGTTGATTAAGGTTGGTTGTGATTGATCTCAACCCTTGAAGAAAGCCCCGCAGCACAAAGGTTTGGGTAATGGACCCAATATTGTTTTATGTAAATATGACTCATTATTTTCTTGTCATGGTTGATAATAAGTAAAGTTGGATGAACTCCAAAGTGGTCCCCTTATTGTGAAAGCCCTCATGCGAAGATGCTTTGTGGAGTAAGAGAACCCATGCTTAATTGTGGAATAATGAGATGAAGGAAAATGAATTTTTTAGGTAAACTATCCTATATGGATATTTCTTATCATTCCATTTCCGGTGGTATGTGGAACGTCACATAACTCTTCACAGTTAGAGAGTTATGGCCATGAGAAGTTGGAGACCCCAGGTTTAGGTAATGGACCCAAGTTTGTTTGATCGATAACGGTATGAGTTATGATATATTTTCAGATAATACTATTCTATATGGATAGTAAATGTCATTCAATTTATTTTGGTATGTGGAACGTCACATAACTCCTCACGGTTTGAGAGATATGGCCTTACGAAGTTGGAGGACCCTCATATGTCATCTAGAAGCCCCAAAAGGTCAAAGTAGTCAAAGTGGTTTTAGAGATTTTAAAAGGTAAATAATAAGGTGAAGTAATGAGCGTATTATAATTCAAAGTGAATACAAAATAAATTATTTCAATAATAAATTTAATGGAGAAATTAGAAGTGGATTAACCCTAAAATAAGGAAAGTGAGGCCAAGTGACCTAGAAGATGTTTTTAAGGAAGCTACTTGAAGACTATAAATAAGAGGAAAGGCTATAGGATTTTAATCACACTTGAGCATATTGAATATCTATAGGTGTTTGAGGTAACCAAGGATATATAAGCCAAAATTTTGAGTGAAGGTGAAGAAAAGAAGGCCGAAATGCAAGGAAAGATAAATTCTTTTGATGGTGCTTTCTAAGGTATGTTATTTGCAGGTCATCTCACCATTTTTGCTATAAATTTGTTTCTATAATGATTCAGACCATGCAATTAATCTTCCATTTAGAAAACATATCCAAATATCTATGGTAAAAAATTCAGCTTTTGGGTCATTGTATTTTTGGAGTTACACTCTGTGGAAAGTAGGGTTTGTGGCTAATCCAGAAACTAGTCAAAAACAGGTGTTTCAGGTAAAAACGTCATAACTTCTTCATAACAGATCCAAATTCAGTGAAACTAAATGTTTTGGTTATTTTACAGTCTTTAGTATTCTATGTTATAGTTTCATATCAATTCAACAAATATTCCACGTGGGGCACGCTCTACAAGGTCGCTTTATAAAATAAGACACCATTCAACAAGGTATGCAATTGTTTCTATAACTCCTTTTCTGAGAGGTTCCAAATAGTGAAACTTGGAGTAATTTCACAAAAAACACTGAATAACATTGTGTATCAGTTTCATATCTTTATACATTAGAGGTACAAATTTATGATTACTTCAAGTTAGGGTTGTTGACTAATCCAAAACTAGGCATGTGAGACTAAAGAAAAGTTTGATGAAAATGCTAGTCTCTTGTTGTTGAAGTTAAGGAAGGTTTGTAGGAATGTGATCATATACACCAGGTCTATTATAGAGCTACAAATCAGATTTGGATGATTAAATTTATGAGGTATTTTGGTTGAGGTTG
>JASDQU010105231.1:54055-71095 GCA_032191745.1 Picea mariana
GGATCAGGATTTAGCCAAGAGGGTTGAGGCGTATCAGAAGTTAGTATATCGGGAGTCCTAAGGACATGTGCGCTTTGACATCAAAAGTCCTGAAACTCCGATGGAGTGGTAAGACCAAGGTCGCGGGGTAACGGTCATATGAACCGAGGGCCAGGTAGAAGGGCACGCGTTTGTGAGCAAGAGCTCGTAGGGAATCGGGGATTCAAGAGGTAAGAAACCTTCGACCCCAGAGATAGCAAAATCCCGACGCCCGTTAAATAGTTTCCTATGGGGAATTTGTTCATGGGTCGTGTAGAGGCCGTGAGGGGAAAAGAATGGACCTATAGATCAGATATTTTGCACAGTGATTCCCGAGGGAATCCAAAGAGCCACTGAAGAGTCAGAATAGAGAATTGGAACGATCCTGTGTGAGAAGGAGGTCAGGTGAAAATACCCTATGGGGTGTTAGGGAGGACTTCTTTGCATCATGGAGCACGCAGGAAGAAGTGAAAAAGTGACAACTGTCACTGCAAAACAACTATCAGTACACCATCCCGCTATAAAGTCAAAAAAAGGGGGGAAATGTGGTCATTTGTATTTTTTCGCTAAGGAGATGAAAAAAGAGTGAAGTCTAAGGGTGAGAGAGTGAGAGTTTTGTGAGAGTGGGTTGATAATTTTAGATCAATAGTCTGAATCTTAACAAGATGTTGCCACCACATGCTAGAGTGTAGATCAGGGTCAAGCGAAACACGAGAAGTGGTGCTCGGGTGACACAAACAGGGATGCAAGACATGCCCATAGTCATGGATGTGGATGAGATCCATATGTTGGAATATGAGTCACACAACATGTAGGTCGAGGAAGAAGGAAACATATCAAAGGAGGTCGGGCAAACCAAGGAGGATGCAAAGAGGACATAATCTGACACATCCAGGGGAAAGGGACCACAATAGGGTGAACACGCCACATATTCATCACAGCAGGGCCTGGAGCTAGAATAAGAGAATGAAACAGAGCACCAGGGTGTACCAGAGGTCAGGGTGTCATCCTTGCAATGGAAGAAGAAGGCATGAGTTGAGAAAAATGCACAAGGAATATCACGCACACTGGAGAAATTGGAAATAGTAATGACAAAAATGCTAGTGGGAGTAAAGGCAAATGATGATATGGTGGGAGGAGTTGGCACCATGAAATAATTTGATCATGGTGTGGCTGAAACATTTAAATTCCCAGATTTGGCATAGCATAACTATATGGAAAGTAGAGGAGAGGGTCCATTAGGTGCGCCACTGTTGGAGCCTACGCAGTGGATCTTGGGGCTCTACAATGAATGGATAATGAATTTGCTAGATATATCGCACTTTGGGTGCGGTAAACACATCAATGGATGTGTGAAGCAACTTCTAGAAAGAGTGCATGGAGGAATTTTATGGATGGATAGGCTAATTCCTATCAATGTGGACTTGATCGCAGCTATCACTAGGCTACCCATGGATGGGGAGAATCCAAAGCAGTACTTAGAGGATAAAGCTAAAGAAAAATCTATCTCCATTGAAATCAAAGCAAAGTGTGGAACAAAGAGAGGAAATAAGGAAATCAGGATTAGTGACATCAGTGATCATGCAGCGAGATTTGCTACAAGGTTGATAGGGTGAAAGTTAATGCACAAGTGTAGAAAGGAGGAAGTACCAGCACGAGTGGTATCATCTGTAGTGCAGTGCATGAAGGGGAGCTAGATGAGGTGGGCCCCTTATTTGCTTAATTATTTCTTGGAGGATTGCAAGGACACATGGGATTGGGGATCTGAATTCCAATACTCATGGTTACTCATCCTCATTGCACTTGTAGGATGGAAAGAACCAACGTACAGTATGTTCCTGTAGAGAATAAGAAAGTGTGGCGCAACCCGCTACACGTCTCTTCGCAGCACAACATACCCAAAGGAGAATAAAATAAACAATGATGTATTCACTCTATAATTATTGGAGATCTAGAACCGCTTAGCTGACACATGGAGGATTTCCCTAGAGATTGTCCAGGAGTTTGGACAAATAGCAAATTTTCAAGAATCACACCATAGCATGTGCTTGTAGGTGAAGAAGGACCTAGTCAAGGAGTGGCTACAACTGAGTTATTGTGTGATGATGTAGGATATACATATGGAGTTCCAGGAGTGGCCCAAGGAATGGAAAGTTCTCGTAATCCCAAGGATAGTTCCAAGAGGATAGACTCAGGCATAAGACAAAACATTCCCTACATAGCAGAAAAGCACAAATGGTGTGAGAAAAAATAAGACTGTCGCACAAGGCCAAGTGGGGGGAAGCAACCCCATACAAAAGAAGATCAAGACATAGAAAAAATCACAGTGTGGTTCTACACAGGATCCACCGCACATAGAGCAGGCACTAAGAGAAACAACAAAAAATGTGAGCACAAAATAAGTACAAATGGAGACAGAGTATATACCTATGGAGGAAGAAATGGGGTAGGATACAAGCATGGATACATAGATTCTAGAGGCATATGAGCCATAAGATGCCCAAAGGAAGAGGACAGGGAAGCAAGCAAGTGGCTCCAGGAAGAAGGAGAGGGCCCACATAAAATCCCTAGAAACATCACTGACAACAAATGATGTTGAGATAATAGCCACAACAGTCAAGGATCGACTATCTGAGGTGTGGGAGAATTCTAGGAACCACGGGGCTTCGATCCTGGATCAATTACAGGAAGTGAAAATTGCGTTGGAGCAGTTGAGGATCAGGGCAGATCATTCATCAAAAGACAAAGTAGTAAAGTCTAGGGAAGGAGTGCCTACTGAAGAAACAATGAAAATCATAGCGTAGGGGAGAGCCAATTTTACAATAACACCTGAGATGTTGTTCATTGAAGAGGAGGCAACACAGAATCCCCTGAAGGAAATTGAGACATTAGACTTGGTTTTGCCCAAGATCCCGACGAAGGTGCTCTATAAATTACAGACAAGTGTCACATAGGAAATTCAATCCAGGGAAAGGTTTGATGTGATAAACTTATAGGTAGCGCAGGAAGAGAACATTACACTCAAGGAAGCAGTTAGCCAAGAAGGGTAGGTGAATAAATAGCACAGGGGAAATTGAAAGAGATGGAGAAGCACATTAGCATAGTATTTCAAACCATCCCAAACAATGCAGAGTCAAAGGGAGTATCTTCTAAAGAGAAGATAAGTAAAATAACATAGGCCTTGGAGTAGTACAAGGACTAGATAAAGGAGTTGGAGGAGCGTGCACTACCCAATACTCCTCTAGAAGTAAGAGCGCAGTGAGAACAAGATGAAATAGAATCTACGGAGAGTATCACAAAGACTATACATAGGATGACAGAGCTAATAGAAAAAAGTGGCCAGCTATGGACACATCTCTTAGAAGATGGAATATTGAAAGACCTACAAGGAAGGGAAGATAAGGTACATGTAGTAATGGTAGAGTTAAAAAAACAACATAAGACATTGTCACTTATAGAAAGGATTAATACTACTGCAGAGATGAAGAGCCTACAGGAAGAGGAGAAAGTAGTACAGGCGCAAAAGATCACAAGACAAGCTTAGTTGGAGCCTCTACAGGACAGATAAATAGATGGTCATGGAGGTTGATGCAAAAAAATCATGAGTGGAATAGATAGGCTTGGAGGGAGGAGATATATTAATTCCTCTAGTCACCACGTAGATGGTAGAAGCCATGGTGGGGAAGAGAAACTAGTCTCAGGAGCAATGCCAGCAAGCAACACAGATGTATGAATCACTAGCACAAGCAGTAAAAGATGTAGGTGTTCGTGAGTGACTCGAGACAAGTCACGATGCCAGTTTTGGGGGCCTATTGGTGTAGGACAATTTTGGGATAAAACCAAGGAAACCTTGAAGATTTCAAGAAAACGCCGAAAAATAGGGGAGCACACTGTAAATATAGGAAAAACAGCCCCAGAAAAAGAGGAAAATAAATTTCGAGAAAAGAAGCTACAAAGTGGACAAACTGCTACAGAGCAGTTGGAAAGTGGACAAGTGTCGACTTGGAGAATAGTTGGATCATAAACCAACCAAGATTAATTCAAGGAGAAAGTGGACAAACCTAATCTGATTAGGCTTAGGGTTTTTGTAAGGGAATTGTCCCAATTTTGTATAAGTAGAATGTATTAGGACGACAAGAGGGTTGCCCTTTTTGTTGGTGTGTGTATTGTTGAGGTTGTAATAGATCTGTTAGTTGAGTAGGAGGTCTAGATGAGATACTTTTGCGATCTGTGGAGATCAAATGTAATGGCAAAAGGTTTATATAGTCCGCAACACTAGATTTTTCAAGAATATGAATAAATAGAAGAAGCAACAAATCTTTGTGGACGTAGCCTAGGAGGGGGTGAACCATGGTATATATGTGTCATATGAATGAATGTTTTCATTTCTTACTGTTATTTTTAATTTAACAAGTTGTATGATGGATATGTTTTGATAAAGGTTACATTACTGTGCACCAAGTAAATGAATGTTATAGCTAGTAATTAGGTATGAATCGTATGTTACAGTAGATGGATACCTATCATTGAATACATGTTGCTATAATGGTTACTAAAGTCAGTTGGTTATATGTTGTGTCATTGGTAAGAGTTAGATCTAGCATAATATATGGGTATTCGAGGGTAACAATTGAGTGGATCTAATGCTGTTGAGAGAAAAACACATCCCATCCCATGGTTGTAGACATGTGAGTCCTACGACCACCCATTGAAGCCATCTCGGGTGAGACCGTGCAATGCACTCTATGTGTTGTGTTTCCTTCTAGTATACATAAGTGTCGATGGTATAAGGTAAGTTGGTAATCCTATTTATTAGAACCTGGGTCAGGCCATAAGTAAACCAACATATTCAATGTGGACCTGCTTCAACCTTATTTTCCACCATTATTGGACACCTCGGAGATAACAGAACAATTAACAGAAATAGAGCTCAAACCCGACTACATGGAACAATAATCCACTAATCATATCATGGACACATAGGTCAAGGGGACTCACCACTAGAGGATCCAACTTTATTGGGTTGTTAGAGCAGGGAAGCTCCTGCACCAAAACAAGTGGCTCACCGGGGGCCAAATTCAACAGAAATTTCCTCATCTAATGGGGCAATTCAACGCAATGGAGACCATTGATTCCTAATGAGGGAGGATTTATATAGGAGGATCACGGTGTCCACCCACCTTTTCCTACTGGATCAAAGCATTCTTTTGGTTCCTAAACTTTCAGGGCCATTTTGAGGGCCTAAACAATTCTTTTTCACGATCATGAACCTCAATTATAACTAAAGGACCTAATTGATCCCCCTAAATTAAGCTCCTCATCAAAAAATTTCCAACGAGCTATCGTATGCCCTAAACGAACATGGTATGCAAAAGTTACGACCCCGGGAAGTTGATGTACTAACTTACCCCAATGGGGCCCACATGACTTTTGGCGCTTCACATCCTAGGGTTAGGTTTTTGGATGTCTAGGGTTTTGGAATTCATGTTTATTGTAAAAATTCCTTGAGAGACTCATTGCACTCATCTTCTTGTGAATGATCATAGTCTTCACATATCTTTTGAGAGATAAGCTTCCACCATTCTAGCTATCTTGTTTTCAGTCTGCATTTTATAGTTTTCAACATATTTATTATTTAATAGAAGCCAAGTTTTACTACATCTCTGTTATTGTTCACTTTGTCTCTGTGTTAATTTTATAAATATTTGGTTTCATTTCATTCTGCTCATAAATCCGAATCAATGTTATCAGAGTGGTCTACTCCTTGTCAGTTTTTTAATGCATGTCCCCAATGCAGTGAGGGTATAGAAAGTTGGGTCTCAAGATTGTTTCTCTTGAGGAGAACTACTCTTGCACGCCCAAGAAACCATCCATGGCAGGTGAAAAGAAATATGATGGGACAGGATATCCTTTCAAAATGTTGCTCGAGGAATCCCATCAACGACAAAGGAATGAGATGATGGATATCTTTGCACAAATCCATCGACGACTACCGACAAATGATGCATCCACCTCAAGCGGAGGCGCCACCCCCTTCAAGGTACATATCAATTTTTATATATCTATATTTGAAGGTCAAATAGATGTTGATGTCGTAGATAAATGGTTAAACCTTCTAGAAGGATATTTTTCTATCCACAACTTTTTCGATAGAGAAAATATTACATTTGCACTCCTCAAGGCCGTCCCCCATGTCAAAGATTGGTGGGAGACTTTCTGTGAGAAAAATGAAATAGAGGGATCCACATTATTTGTAGTTTCACCTACTTGGGGTTCCTTCAGGGATGTTATTAAGGAACAATACTACCCTGTTTTAAGTTATGATGACTTGTATACAAGATGGACAACATTGTGGCAGGAAAGAGACCAAACAGTGCCAGATTTCACTAATGTCTTCCATACCTTGCACACCAAGCTACATATCAAATATTCTAAGTGACATATGGTGCTCAAGTATTGCGGCGGTTTGCATAGATACATCTAGACAAAAATGGACTTTTTTGACATCTCATCCTTGGGCATGACCTATCAATATGTCATCAAAATAAAGCAGAAACTGAAACAAAATATGCGATAGTTTGGTTCTGGGAACCCCTCATAACAGAAGCAAGGCAAGGGCAGCCCCAAATCATAGAAAAAAAGACAGATCTAATATGGGAAACCTCAGTACAACCAGTCCAAGCCACAAGAAAATAAAGACAATGGGAATATGAAGAAAGATATCAGGAAGTGGTGCGACTTCCATAAGAGCCCCTGGAATAACACTATTGATTGGTACTCAAAGCAGTCATTGGTGGCTAAGGTAAAGGTCTCTAAATCATATGTGAGTTTTGACTCTGAATAAATCCATAAAGGGGAGATAGATCACTGATGCAAAATCTAGTGCCACCATGGCTACCACCAAGATTCATCCTAGTGAACCTGATGAGCCAGAGGAAGGAAATCACCTCTTTCATTCACATATTTGGGTAACAAGAAATTTGATGCACTTCGTAATTAATGAGGTATCCAAAATAACCTTATCTTAGTAGAGGTTTTCAAACATCTATCCCTATTAACAATGTTGCACCTGTATCCCTACACCTCGGGTGCCTCCATCAAGGAAGCGATCTTCACGTCAACCAAAAGTGTCACCTGTCATATGGAATCAAGCCATTCAAAGATGAGGTATTGTGTGATGTTGCTCCCCTTGAAGTTTGTGATGTTATTTTGGGCCAAACTTATTTATGGAAACATCATGCTGTATATGATTCTAGGCCTCACAGTGTTATTATTACTTTGAATGGGAAATTGTATAGGATACCCGACGTAGTCCCACCTAGTGATGTTTACTTGATCTCTGCCAAGAAATGTAGGAAGGCTATTTATCAGAACGAGAATTTTTTCTTCTTCATGATTCACTCTTAGAGTGAGAAAAAGATTGTAGCCACATATGCAGACTCTACGATCAACCTCTCCATGCAGTAGAATAATACAAAGACATATTCGCATCACCTATTGGGGTACCTCTGCACTGTCTGGTCAAGCATCCCATCTATCTGACCCCCCATGCAATGCTACCCAATGAGCCAGTCTATCATCGCTCTCTCCTAGAAAATGAGGAGATCAAATGTCAGATCCAAGAACTTCTCCACAAGGGGCACATCTAACCCATCTCATCACCTTGTGGAAGCCCAATCATGTTGGTGCAGAAGAAAAATAGGACTTGGAAACTCTACATTGATTACCAGGCCCTAAATAAAATCACAGTTAGGAACCGATACCTGATTCCTCGAATCAACGATCTCCTTGATCAACTCAAGGGTTCCAAATACTTCAGTAAGATTGATCTGAAGAATGGCTACCATCAGGTCCCAATAGAACCGACAAATGTATTGGAAATTGCCTTCAAGTAAAAAAAAGGTCTTTTTGAATGGCTTGTCATGCCCTTGTGTTTGACAAATGCCCCAACAAATTTCGTGAGGATGGTGAATGATATCTTGTGGCCTTTCACTAATTATTTTGTGGTGGTGTATCTAGATGGAATCCTTGTCTACATCAAGACTTGGGAAGAAAACTTGCAACATATTTAGCAGGTTCTACACACTCTACGACAACACAAGCTATATGCCAACTTGGAAAAATGATCCTTCAGTATGAACATGGTCCAATAACTAGGCTACATTGTTGATGCACATAGTGTGCATTTTGATCCTGCCAAGATCCAAGTCATACATTACTGACCAAACCCAACCACGCTCATTGAGATTTAGATCTTATTAGGCCTTGCCAATTTCTATCGAAGGTTCATGTTGGGATTCTCCCATATTCCATGTTCCCTCAACCAAATAACTAGAGGTTGTGGTAAGGAAAAAATTGTGTGGGGCTTGCCCCAATAGAAAGAGTTTGATGATCTGAATAACCACTTCTTCTCCACCCTAGTTCTTTCATTACCTGACCTGCAACAACCCTTTGAGATCAAGAAAATCTCTTCAAAATATGTTGTGGGTGAATTCATCACTCAACATAGCCACCTCGTGGCCTATCATAGTGAGACACTATCAGATGTTGTCTGTAAGTACCCTAATTATGACAAAGAAATGTACTCCATTGTGAAAGCCTGCTACCAGTGGAGGCATTACATTCTCTGGAAGGATACATTCATCCACATTGATCATAAGCTACTATAGTTCATGAAGACACGAGGAAAATTGTAGAATGACCACCGTCAGAAGTGGTCCACATATTTACAGCAGTTCCACCTCAACATCAAGTATAAAATAAGAAGTACCAATTGAGTCGCTAATTTCCTCAACTGACCTCCAGTCGTGAAACTCACCACAATGCTCGATTCTTGCAGCCACAAGACCTATAGATGGCCTCATCTCTATGAGACAGATCCTAGCTTCGCCAACACCTACCAAATGTTGGGTGAAAACACAATTGTCATCAATTTCCATCTTCAATACGGGTTGTTATCCCATATGTGCCCTCTATGCATTCCATCAAGAAAGCAAGTGAAGATGATTTGGGAAGCCCACTAAATTTGGGTGACAAGACACTTCGATGTGGGAAAGTTAGTGGTAGTGTTATAAGGACATTTCTACTAGATGAAACTTCAGTAGGATGTTAGAAAGTATACTTGGTCCTGCACTTCATGTGCTATTTCCAAACCGACCATGAAGAAATAAGGCATGTACACCCATTTTCCTAATCCTGACAGGCCCTAGGAATCCATCTCAATGGAGTACATGTCAAGCCTTTCATCCACCAAGAGAGGATATGAATTTTTTTTTTTGGTTGTGGATCTCTTTTCCAAGATGGCAATCTTGGTCGCCTGCAAGAAGAGAATCACAATTGAGGCCACTGCCAATCTCTTCTTTGAATGAGTGTGGGTACACTTTGGGATCCAGAAAAACATTATCTCAGATCAGGACAGTTGGTTCCTCAACTCATTCTATTCGAGGCTCTGGTCACTGCTAGACACCCAGCTCACCAAGTCCACTTCCTTCCACCCCATACGGATGGTCAAACCAATGTTGTCAACTGGATGATCATGCACAATATGTGCATGTACAATTCCAAGAACCCCCACACATGGGATGAGAGGCTTCCCTACGTTAAACACAGTACAACAGATCTATAGATAGCTCAACCAACCACAACCCCCTTTATATGGGGTTCGGATTTCAGCCATTGGGCCCCATGGATGTTGCACTACCCATTGTGGCCACCCAAACTGATTTGTTGCATGATCCAAATAGAGATTACAAAGCCATCCGGTTCATTGAGTGGATCCAACACATCCACCAATAGGTTTATGATATTTTACAGAAGTCCAATGCCAATTACAAGCAATGCCATGATCAACACCGAGTGCCACACCAGTTTCAGGTGGGAGACAAAGGTTGGTTGCACTTGCAGAAAGAACGATTTATAGGCCCTCATCGAAATATTTTTTTCACTCTGTTATGGACCCTAAACCATTATCAAGGTTGTGGGTTACAATTCTTTTGAGCTCAACCTTGACTACATGGAACAAGGATCCACTGATCATATCATGGACACACAATTCAAGGGAACTCGCTAGTAGGGGATCCAACTTTATCATGTTGTCAAAAAAGGGCAACTCCTGCACCAAGGCATGTGGCTCACCCAAGGCCAAATTTAGTAGAAATTTCCTCATCTGATGGGGGCACTCAACGCAATGGAGACCATTGCTTCCTAAGGGGGGAGGATTGATCTAGGAGGATCTCAGTGTCCACCCACCTTTTCCAACTGGCTCAAAACAATTTTTTGGCAACTTACTATTGTTGATTAAGGTTGGTTGTCATTGATCTCAACCCTTGAAGAAAGCCCCACAACACAAAGGTTTGGGTAATGGACCCAATATTGTTTTATGTAAATATGACTAATTATTGTCTTCTCATGGTTGATAAGAAGTAAAGTTGGATGAACTCAAAAGTGGTCCCCTTATTGTGAAATCCCTCACGGGAAGATGCTTTGTGGAGTAAGAGAACCCATGCTTAATTGTGGAATAATGAGATGAAGGACAATGAATTTTTCAGTTAAACTATCCTAGATGGATATTTCTTGTCATTTCATTTCTGGTGGTATGTGGAACGTCACATAAATCCACATGGTTAGAGAGTTATGGCCATGAGAAGTTGGAGACCCCGGGTTTGGGTAATGGACCCAAGTTTGTTTGATCAATAACGATATGATTTATGATATATTTTCAGATAATACTATTCTATATGGATATTACATGTCATTCCATTTCTGTTGGTATGTGGAACGTCACATAACTTCTGATGGTTTGAGAGATATGGCCTTATGAAGTTGGAGGACCCTCATATGTCATCTAGAAGCCCCAAAAGGTCAAAGTAGTCAAAGTGGTTTAAGAGAATTTAAAAGGTAAATAATAAGGTGAAGTAATGAGTGTATTATAATTCAAAGTGAATACAAAATAAATTATTTCAATAATAAATTTAATGGATAAATTAGAAGTGGATTAACCCTAAAATAAGGAAAGTGAGGCCAAGTGACCTAGAAGATGTTTTGAAGAAAGCTACTTGGAGAGTATAAATAAGAGGCAAGGCTATATGATTTTAATCACACTTGAGAATATTGAATATCTATAGGTGTTTTAGGTAACCAATGATATATAATGAAAAATTTTGAGGGAAGGTGAATAAAAGAAGGCCGAAATGCAAGGAAGGATAAATTCTTTTGATGGTGCTTTCTAAGGTATGTTATTTGCAGGTCATCTCACCATTTTTTCTATAACTTTGTTTCTATAATGATTTAGACCATGTAATTTCTATTCCATTTAGAAAACATATCCAAATATCTGTGGTAAAACATTCAGCTTTTGGGTCATTGTATTTTTGGAGTTACACTCCGTGGAAAGTAGGGTTTGTGGCTAATCCTGAAACTAGTCAAAAACATGTGTTTCGGGTAAAAATGTTATAACTTCTTCATAACAGATCCAAATTCAGTAAAACTAAATGTTTTGGTTAGTTTACAGTCTTTTGTATTCTATGTCATAGTTTCATATCAATTCAACAAATATTCCATGTGGGGCATGCTCTACAAGGGCGTTGTATAGAATAAGACACCATTCAACAAGGTATGCAATTGTTTCTATAACTCTTTTTCTCCGAGAGGTTCCAAATAGTGAAACTTGGAGTAATTGCATAAAAAACACCGAATAACATTGTGTATCAGTTTCATATCTTTATACATTAGAGGTACAAATTAATGATTACTTCAAGTTAGGGTTGTTGACTAATCCAAAACTAAGCATGTGAGACTAAAGAAAAGTTTGATGAAAATGCTAGTCTCTTGTTGTTGAAGTTAAGGAAGGTTTGTAGGAATGTGATCATATACACCAGGTCTATTATAGAGCTACAAATCATATTTGGATGATGAAATTGATGAGGTATTTTGGTTGAGGTTGATTACAAGTTATTTGGTACAGGTTGGTGCATGGTTGATGCACTCGTTTATGGTACATGTTGATTACAGGTTGAGGTACAGATTGATGCATGGTTCATATTTATTGGTACAGGTTTACAGATATATCTCATAGTGACAGGTTGACAGTGGTTCCATCATTTTACTTCTACTTCAGGGTGGCAGAACAGGGCAAGGACAGGTGGTTGTAGTCACCTTCCGGTTGTAGCCAGAGAACATAGGGGGTTGTAGCCTCCTTCTGGTTGTAGCCATAGAATTGGGGAGTTGGAGCTTACCTCAGGTTGTAGCCTAAGAAACTAGGGGTTTGGAGCCTCCTTCCAGTTTCAGCTGGAAAACAAAGGAATTTGGTGCTTCCAATGAATGCAATTCTTCAAGACATATAAGAAAAAACATTTTGTGGTTTTCTCCCGATTTGGGTTTCCACGTAAAACACTGGTGTAATATGTATGTGTATGTTTGTTCATTTGTTCATTGCTTATTTACTCTACAATTATTGGATGATAATGCTTCATTGATATAAAACATGGATTATATGGTTAAAAAGAATTCAATTGCTCTATTACTGATTCACCCCCCATCTCAGTAATCCAACAATTGGTATTAGAGTAGGTTCCTTTAGAAATTAGTTTAACCACTGAAAGGTAGATCATGGATAGTAACAACTCATATAAAAATGGAATACCATAGTTTGATGGACAAAAGTATGCTTTTTGGAGCATAAGGATGAGGACATATATATAGGCACAGGGATTTCAAGTTTGGAAATCAATTGTAGATGAATACACAACACCAACAATTCCACCAACAAATGACAAAGAAGTAAAACTAGGTGAGAATAATTCCAAAGACACAAATGCACTTTTGAATGGTCTCAGTGATACGGTATTCACCAAAGTTTCACACTGTAAATCCACTAAAGATATTTGGGACAAGCTTCAAAATATTTATGAAGGAGATACAAAAGTCAAAGAAGCAAAGTTTTAGACTTACAGAGGTCAGTTCGAACAACTAAAAATGAAGGAAGATGAAGATATCGCAGCCTACTTCTTACGATTCGATGAAATAGTGAATGCAATCATAAGATTGGGAGAAGAAATTGAAGAATCTGTAATTGTTCAAAATATACCAAGATCTCTTCCTATGAGATTCAACCGTAAGATATCGGCACTAGAAGAAAGATCGGATCTGGACTCAATAAGCATGGACAAACTGCATGGAATCTTCACAGCATATGAAATGAGAATTGAGCAGGAAAATCTAGATTTAAAAGAAGCATCCTTCAAGGCATACAAAAGATCAAAGAAAACGAAAAAGGAACAAGAAGAATATAACAGTAGTAGTGACACCTCGGAAGATGATGAAGAAGTGGCCAACTTCGTCAAACGACTGAACAAGGGAACCAATGGTAGGTATAGAGGTAAGCTTCCTTTAATTTGTTTTAATTGTGATGGTATTGGTCATTTTTCTAACAAATTTCCTCATAAAAAAAAGATAGATGATGAAGGTTACTCAAAAGGAAAACACACATATAAAGGCAAAAGAACTACAAAGAAAGTTTTCAAGAAAACCTTATACACCAAAGAAGACATCTCATCATCAGATGGAGATGAAGTCAGTGACAATGAGACAAGAAGAGTTCTATTCATGGCAGTAAAAGACTCTGACAAAGAAGACTCTGAAGAGGAATATGAAGAAGCTAAAGAAGAATGTGAAGAAGTCGAAGAAGAAATTGAAGAGGAAGAAGTTGACTATTGAGAAGAATTAATGTGTGCCATAGAAGTTATCAGAAGAGAAAAGAAGAAAAACAAGAAACTACAAGCAAAACTAGACAAGAAAAAAGACACTCGAGAACTAGAACAAATGATCACAAAATTGAAGGTTCAAATAGAAGAAGATAAAAGAATTGAAGAATCACTCAAAGAACAACTAGAAGAAAAAGACAAGATCATTGGAAACTTGGAAGCAAAGGTTGTCACACTAATAAAGGATATTCAAAAGAAAAATATGCAGAATAGCTCAAAAGTTCTGGATGGCATTATCAGCTGTCAAAAATATCATCTTGATAAGTTCAGACTTGGATACAATTAGACAAAAAAGGGATCAAGCTCCAAAACAACAGAGCAAGAAACAAATCCAAAGAGCTATGAAGAAACAATCAAAGAGGATAGGAAGATATACAAGGAATATTATAGGGACACTCCTCCACCAAGAAGATTCAGATTTTAGAATCAACAATAGCCAGATAGGCCTGAAGAAGAAGAAGTATTCATAAGAGCACATCCTTTCAGAAGATCTTCAACTCCCAGGTATCAAACTATATTCTTTGTTTTATGTTATGCATGTAATAATTTTGGACATAAAGCTGTGAATTGCAGAGCTAACAATAGGAACAGTAACAACTTTGAGAGTTATACACAAAGGGATTATTCAAGGAGACCTAGTGGCATACAAAGAAGAATTTACAACAAGTTTGAATATTTGAGCACTGAAGTGGAATGTTACAAATGTAACAATTTTGGACACATGGCCAATGATTGCAGAATGACAATCCCTCCTAAAGAACCTCAACATAATAACAACAGTCATAGACAAGAACCTCATAAAATGACATGGATAAGAAAGAAATATCAGTATAATAATGAAGAATGCATAGTCTCTCTACAAGCTAAGAAGAAGAAACATGGTTGGTATGTTCACAGTGGATGTTCGAAACACATGACAGGTGATAAAGACAAATTTCTTACATCACAAAAAGAAAAAAATGGATCATTCTCCTTCGGAAATGATAATTCATTCAAAATCATTGGAGAAGGCACAGTCTGAATTGGGAACAAGAATGGAAAGGCACAAAATGTTCTATTGGTAGAAGATATGAAACATAAGCTTCTAAGTGTGAGTCAAATGTGTGACCAAGGTCATAAAATCACTTTCAATTCAGAAAAGTGTGAGATAAGAAAAGAAGGTTCAGGGAAATTGGTCGGTACAGTTGCAAGAACTTCAAACAACATATATGTGTTAAGTGAAATTGGAAATGAAAAGTGTTGTCTAGGAAAGGAAGATGAAAGTTGGCTATGGCATAGAATAATGGGTCACATGCATTTTGATAACCTTGTCAAAGTCAACAAAAGAGAAGCAGTCAAAGAAATTCCCTAGATCACGAAACCAACCAACACTTTATGCAAGCATTGTCAACAAGGAAAGAAAACAAAGACCAGGTTCAAATCAAAGGAATATTCAACAACAAGACCTCTGGAAATTGTGCACACTGATGTATTTGGCCCAACTACAACAAAGGGATTAAAAGGTGAAAAATACTTTATGTTATTAGTTGATGATTATACAAGAATGATTGCAGTTTGCTTTCTCAAGAACAAGTCAAAATTTTTTGAAAACTTCAAGATCTACAAGGAAATGGTTGAAAATGAGATGGATTCAAGAATCAAATTTTTGAGATATGATAATGGAGGAGAGTTCACTTCAAAGGAATTTAGGGACTACTGTAGCAGGCATGGAATAAAAAGAAAATTCTCTGTTGCTAGGACACCTTAACAGAATGGAGTTGTTGAAAGAAAGAACAGGACAGTACAAGAAATGGCTCGAACAATGCTAATGGATTCCAAATTGATAGATATATTTTGGATATAGGAAATGCATACAACAATTCAAATTCAAAACAAAGTAATGCCTAGAAACAACACTGATAAAACTCTCTACGAGATATGGAAAGGAAGACCAACAAATGTGAAGCACTTCAGAGTTTTGGGAAGCAAATGCTACATCAAAAGAGAAGATGGAAAAATGGGAAAGTTTGACTCTCGTGTGGAAAAATGAATATTTGTTGGTTACTCAAGTACAAGAAAAGCATACAAGTGTTACAATCTAATATTGAACAAAGTTGTGGAAAGCATCAACGTAACAATTGATGAAACAGGTAGACCATAATCAAAGGAAGAAGAAAACAAATCAATGGAACAACTTTTCGAAGAAGAAGATGAAAAATAAGTAGAAGAGGAAGATTAAGATGAAGAGAATTTGACAGAAGTAGAAGGGCAATTTCATAAGGTATCTCCAAATACACCTAGCAAACGAGTACACAAGAATCATCCTTCAGACCAGATTATTGGAAACAAAGATGTAGGAGTTGAGACTAGAAGAAAAATCCGTTCACTAGGACAAGCATACCTAACACTCTTATCTACAATTGAACCAAACTATTTTGAAGAAGCCAGCAAGGATGAATTTTGGAATAAGGCCATGGATGAAGAATTGAATCAAATATAGAAAAATGACAGTTGGGAATTGGTTCGAAGACCAAAGAATAAGAATGTGATCGACACAAAATGAGTTTTCAGGAATAAATTGAATGAAGATGGACAGGTTACAAGGAACAAAGCTAGATTGATATGTAAAGGATATGCATAGATTGAAGGAATCAACTTTGAAGAGACATTTTCCCCAGTTTCCAGAATGGAAGCAATCTGTTTAATTTTAGCTTATGCATACTCCAAAAATGTTATAGTATATCAGATGGACGTAAAATCAGCTTTCATGGATTGGGAACTTGAAGAAGAAGTCTACATTGAACAACCAGAAAGATTTCAGTTGTCAGAGAACACAGACTATGTATGTAAATTAAAGAAGGCCTTGTATGGTCTAATACATGCTCCTAGAGCATGGTACTCCAAACTGGATAAGTATCTGTAGCAGGAAGGGTTCAGAAAAGAAGTGCAGACAACAACCTCTACATCAAGGTAAGTCAAGGTAATATTTTATTAATTGAAGTTTATGTTGATGATATTATTTTTGGTAGTGATGATGACAGGTTAAGCCATAAATTTGCAAAAGACATGCAGAATGAATTTGAAATGTTGTTACTTGGAGAACTATCCTTCTTTTTGGGACTTCAGATACGTCAAAGCAACCAAGGAATTTTTATTTCTCAAACCAAGTATATCAGAGAAATGTTAAAGAGGTTCGGAATGGAAGATTGCAAACCTGTTATCACTCCCATGAAAACTAGTTGTAAGTTGAGAAAAGATGATGATTCGAAGTCTACAGATTAGA
>JASDQU010105231.1:71115-102993 GCA_032191745.1 Picea mariana
CGCGCATGTAAAGGCAAAAGAACTACAAAGAAAGTTTTCAAGAAAAACTTATACACCAAAGAAGACATCTCAACATCAGATGAAGATGAAGTCAGTGACAATGAGACAAGAAGAGTTTTATTCATGGCAGTAAAAGACTTTGACAAAGAAGACTCCGAAGAAGAATATGAAGAAGCCAAAGAAGAATTTGAAGAAGTCGAAGAAGAAATTGAAGAGGAAGAAGTTGACTATCGAGAAGAATTAATGTGTGCCATAGAAGTTATCAGAAGAGAAAAGAAGAAAAACAAGAAACTACAAGCAAAACTAGACAAGAAAAAAGACACTCGAGAACTAGAACAAATGATCACAAAATTGAAGGTTCAAATAGAAGAAGATAAAAGAATTGAAGAAACACTCAAAGAACAACTAGAAGAAAAGGACAAGATCATTGGAAACTTGGAAGCAGAGGTTGTCACACTAAGAAAGGATATTCAAAAGAAAAATATGCAGAATAGCTCAAAAGTTCTGGATGACATTATCAACAGTCAAAAATCTCATCTTGAAAAGTCCAGACTTGGATACAATCAGACAGAAAAGGGATCAAGCTCCAAAACAACAAAGAAAGAAACAAATCCAAAGAGCTATGGAGAAACAATCAAAGAGGATAGGAAGATATACAAGGAAGATTACAGGGACACTCTTCCTCCAAGAAGATTCAGATTTTAGAATCAACAACAGACAGATAGGCCTCAAGAAGAAGAAGGATTCATAAGAGCACCTCCTTTCAGAAGATCTTCAACTCTCAGGTATCAAACTATATTTTTTGGTTTATGTTATGCATGTAATAATTTTGGACACAAAGTTGTCAATTGCAAAGCTAACAACATGAACAGTAACAACTTTGAGAGTTATACACAAAGGGATTATTCAAGGAGACCTAGTGACACACAAAGAAGAAAAGAAGGTTCACGAAAATTGGTCAGTATGGATGCAAGAACTTCAAACAACATATATGTGTTAAGTGAAATTGGAAATGAAAAGTGTTGTCTAGAAAAGGAAGATGAAAGTTGGCTATGGCATAGAAGAATGGGTCACATGCATTTTGATAACCTTGTCAAAGTTAGCAAAATAGAAGCAGTCAGAGAAATGCTCTTGATCACAAAACCAACCAACACTACGCAACCATTGTCAACAAGAAAAGCAAACAAAGACGAGGTTCAAATCAAAGGAATATTAAACAACAAGACCACTGGAAATTGTGCACATTGATCTAGTTAGACTGAATACAACAAAGGGATTAAAAGGTGAAAAATACTTTATGTTATTAGTTTATGATTATACAAGAATGAAAGCAGTTTGCTTTCTCAAGAACAAGTCAGAAGCTTTTGAAAACTTCAAGATCTACAAGGAAATGGTTGAAAATGAGATGGATTCAAGAATCAAAATTTTGAGATTTGATAATGGAGGAGAGTTCACTTCAAAGGAATTTATGGACTACTGTAGCAGTCATGGAATAAAAAGGAAATTCTTTGTTGCTAGGACCTCAAGAGAATGGAGTTGTTGAAAGAAAGAACAAGACAGTACAATAAATGGCTTGAACAATGCTAATGGATTCCAAATTGACAGATATATTTTGGACACAGGCAGTGCATACAACAGTTCACATTCAAAACATAGTAATGCTCATAAACAACATTGATAAAATTCCCTACGAGCTATGGAAAGGAAGACCATCAAATATGAAGCACTTCAGATTTTTTGGAAGCAAATGCTACATCAAAAGAGAAGATGGCAGAATGGGAAAGTTTGACTCTCGTGTGGACAAAGGAATACTTGTTGGTTACTCAAGTACAAGGAAATCATACAAGTGTTACAATCTAAGATTGAACAAAGTTGTGGAAAGCATCAATGTAACAATTGATGAAACAGGCAGACCAAAATCAAAGGAAGAAGAAAACAAATCAATGGAACAACTTTTCGAAGAATAAGATGAAAAAGAAGTAGAAGATGAAGATGAAGATGAAGAGAATCCGACAGAAGAAGAAGAGCAAGTTCAGAAAGTATCTCACAGTGATAGGTTGACAGTGGTTCCATCATTCTACTTCTACTTTAGGGTGGCAGGACGACGCAAGGACAGATGGTTGTAGCCACCTTTCGGTTGTAGCCGAAGAACATAGGGGGTTGTAGCCTCCTTCTGGTTGTAGCGAGAGAATTGGGGAGTTGGAGCTTCCCTCAAGTTGTAGCCTGAGAAACTAGGGGTTTGGAGCCTCCTTCCAGTTGCAGCTAGAAAACAAAGGAAGTTGGTGCTTCGAATGAATGTAATTCTTCAAGACATATAAGAAAAAAAATTCTGTCGTTTTCTCCCGATTTGGGTTTCCACATAAAACACTGGTGTACTGTGTATGTGTATGTTTGTTCATTTGTTCATAGATTATTTACTCTTCAATTATTGGATGATGATGCTTCATTGATATAACACTTCGATTATATGGTTAAAAAGGATTAAATTTATCTATTACTGATTCACCCCCCCTCTCAGTAATCCAACACCAATTATCTATCTTCTCAGGATTAACATCTCCATTAAACATAGGTAAATCAAATTTTACGTCAAGATTTAATAATGGTTTCTTAAAATAGGCTTTATGGCTAGAATGATGAGAATGCTCAAAGGAAGAATAAATAGAACTTGAAGGTGAAGATGGAGGCTCGGGAGGATCTCCTCCAACCCCTTGGTTTACCAAAGCATCATCATTTTTATGTGATTCATTTTTCTACCCTTTCTTCTTCGCCCTCTTCTCGAAATATCCATACATTCGTTCAACCGTTTCTGACATGCAATAAAAGACCATGTGAAAGTTCTTCTCCTGTTCATCACGCTTGTCCTCTTCTGCCATTTTCTTCCTTCGGGATTGAAATTCTTAAGATTTACTTCACCCTACTTATGCTTGGCCCTAGTAAGCATTCACACTCAACAATTCAAGTCAAATACGATTTTTTTAATACCAACATGATCCAGGATCTTTTCATCGAGTGACTTATAAATAATTGCATTAAATGAGCATAAATTAAAGTGCACCATTAAAGAAGGAAAAGATAAAAAATGAAGAGACATAAGCATAAAATATAAACACCAAGAACTTGATAACATAGTTCTTCCCTTATGGACTACGTCTCTGGGTCCTGCTCTCAAATGGGTAGGCCCTTTCATTAACTCAGCAAAATAATTTGGCAAAATACATAAGTATACCTCATTATGGAATGAAGCTGTAGAAATAATGCTCAGATCAAAAAACATACAGCACCACTGAATTCATGGAGTCGAATTACCCAAAAATGATTGTCTCCACGCCTCGATCCGACTCTAGCACTCCTAGGCCCAAGAAGAAAATTGTCTCGATTTTTGTGCCCCTCTGCAACCTGCATTAATGACTGTACTGCATAGAATTTTGTGCCCAAGCAACTGTACCATACGTGTGCCTCCTCTTCTGGCTGTGCAGGCTCAACATTTAATAATTTTTCATGGCGTTGGTTACAATGTAAGGCCGTTGGCCTTTTGGTTTGGTCGGAATTGTTAAGGCATATATGGGGGAGGAGGTCTCGGGGTCAAAACGGCGGGCTTCCCCCTTTTGGGTTTTATGTTGTTGCAATATATAAATATAACATATGGTTTGTTCTCTAAGTTTAGTGGTGGCACTAATCCGTATCCCAATGGTTAACTGCGGCCAAGTTTGGAATGGTTCGCTAGATTTGGTGGACCCACCAAACTTAATATTTTTTTCAAATTTAGCTCACAGATTGTCATTGAGCATTTCTCGCCTACCACATGGCAGCCTCTGATTGAGCCACATGAAGGCATCCCACTAGGCCACGTTGTCCTATGAAAATTCATCATGCCACGTTAACGTATGGATTGAGACGTGGCACGATCCCATTGGTCCACGAGTCAACCCAAAAATGCCAAAACTGGGTGACACGTGGCAACCTTTGGTGCTGCCACATCACCATGCTGATGTCATGCTGATGTCTGACATCATGCTGATGGATGATGTCAATATGACATGTGTCACCTTCCTGTTCCTGCCACATGTGTTGTACGGATGCTGACTAATCCCCTGTTGACTGGGCTAGGTTGACCAAACTTTGACCGCGAATATATTTCAATCTGTAACTCCATTTGATGAGCCATTTACGTTGTTGGAAATCTTTCTACGTGCTCTCGCGATTATGTCATTTTCACTTAGTTTTGGGAACTTTGAATTTTTTCCCTTTCTCTGTCTGCTGAAGCCATTATGAGCGTTCTGAGTTGCCTCTACGAGTTCTCAGTTGTTCTTATCCTTCTCTGGATCCTTTTTGGATCAAAGGAGAACACAATCATTTCTTATTTTTCTTTAAAAACAATAGTCTAGAATAATCACCAGAAGAACCCACAAGCATAACACCAATTACACAGTTGAAATATCCAATAATAGCTTAAGAAAAACATAGACCACGAGCAATCCTAAGCCAAATATTGATTTGAAGGGTAGAAAAAACATCATGGATGGAAGAATAAGGAACCATACTTGGAAAATTTTGCGTGAGGGAGAGAGTTATACTATATGCTTCCTTCAAAACCCAGAAATGAGAAGCACCAACAATCACCAGAGAGAAAAACCAAAATGCAAGTATGGCTAGGGTGATGGAACTTGAGGGTTGTTTGAGTGACATGCAGTAAATGCACACCGCATCCTTCTCTAGCCTCATTTAATTCAACGTACAATCCAACCAGTTCACCATAACTCTAAGCATTAATAAACCACATATTTCATAACCATATACCATTTGCATAGTGCGCCACCCTAAGTAATGTGAAAATCTTTTAACAATAACAATGTGCCATAATAATACCCTATGTGCTTCCACATATATCTTTTAACAAAGCGCATGCGTATAGTAGCAAGGGTTTATGCACCCTCCTTTTGTCACAATTACACATAACATCAGGACTTGTATATAGTCCTTTAATTCGAAAAAAGCTCCCATATCATCCATTATCAAGATCATAAGTAAAACAATTAATCCATGTTTAATTGCAATATCAAAACAAAATTGACAATGATCCTTTCATCCATAGGTTAGGCTTAATATAATATGACAGTGATCATCAAAACTATCATTGCCATGTATCAAAACAATAAACCATCGTATGTCAACATAACATTATAAACTATGATTTGAAGCATTGAACTGTAGAAGATTGTGCTGGTACCATCACAAAATTCAACGAAATATGAGCGCTATATATTCATCATAGCGCCATCGTCTACAAGGGGGTCCCACCTACTAGTTAATCATTAATATAAATAGTTAATAGAGCTTGGCAATCATTTGCGAGCATATTATTCATCGTTGTAGTTTTAAGCGTCAATAGTGCCGAGTACCTCAGTTGGTGGTGAGGGGAAGATTAGTGACTTGGTGGTCAACACCTTCTTTGGGACTCCTGACATGGTTTTACAACCTCTCATGGATCCATTAACTTTGACGGTTGTATCATAAACTAACAAGTCAACCTTTTGTTTTAACAACAAATGTGGTTCAACATATATATGGATATGTTTTAAAGAGGCATACACAGAATTGAAGTTTCAGATTGGGTAAAGAATCTGGAAGAGAAGATTATTGATGATGAATAAGTTTTGGTTTTCTTCCCCTCTTATACATGATTCCCTTTTCATTTCTCCCTTGCATACTTGATATTGCATTGTTGGTCTCCAATTTTGACCATATTTTTTCCTATATCATGTCAGATATACCCCCATTCCATATCCAGTATCATTCCTTTCTGGCCTTACCTTGATACATTTCACATCATTTTACCCTAAATGGAGCTATTCAAGGTATTCATATGATTCAAGTTATTTTTAATGTATTTTGATACTTTAAACTAATATTGACACTAACGTGGTATGAGTTAGGTACTTGTTTCCTTGAAACAGATTTATCAGTACCAGGTACCGGCTTGCACTTAGTGGAGATGTCAAAGATTTGCACGACATTGCAGGATTGGAATGACATCCAATTCATATGATTGATTGAGTCATAGCTCAGATTTGAAATCTCGAATTTAATTTCGAAGGAACAGAACGTAATGACTCAGAGCGAAATTATAGAACCACTCGTTATGATGCTTATCTCTATTTTTATGATTCACGCTTCTTGACACTGCGCATCATGAACCTATGAACTTAGTTTAACTAACTTTGAGTCATTTTCAGATCTAAGATTCGCTTAATTAAATGTACCTATGTTCAATAATATTTTTGGAGGATCTATATAAACTCAGATCACTCTCAAGAAACGATTATGATATGTGTTATGGGATTTCTAATAATACAATTTCTATGCGTTTTATCATTTCCAGTTAAATGACTTGAGTTTATTTTACGAATTATGGAGCATGAGGAATGAAACGGTTATGCATGGAATAATTTGTGTTAGCTTTGGTTTTGTTTTAGGGTGATTGCACCTCTTGGTTGGGCCCGCCAACAGGTTCAATTCGCTTTCTATTTTCCACAGTATAGTTAGTTTGTTTCTAGTTCTAGAATCTGCGTGTGAGTTAGTTTTAACTTGAAGTTACTCTTCTAAATCCTGACTTAGTCATTTATCGTTTAGTTCATTCTTAGTTTGATATTATCTCGTTGATCATTGAGTGTTGGAATGAGTTATTTGCCATTGTAAAATTTGAGGAATGAATCAAGTACGATTAATCTCTCTCTTAAATGAGTTTGGATTTGCTCTGTCTTCCAGTTTATAGTTTGATCATGATTTGAAGATAGTTTGAGTTTGGATTTACTTTGTTTTGTTAGGGTAGCTTGCTTGTGGTCTAGTTAAAGGAAGCTTCTGATAATTGTAGGATAAAATATGACATTTATTAGTTCCACCTTTTTTAGATTTAGAATTGCTTGGTATTTAGATTAAATAAGAGGTTTTTGAAATGTTTTGTCTTTTATGGTTCAAATAGATATTTTGATTATTAGATTTGTAAGTTAATGGTAGATAGCCTTGGGTGATTTCTTTATATTAGGAATAGAAATACATTTGATTAACTCAGAATTGTTTCCATTTGATTAATTAGACAAGATATGATTAGTTTTAAGATAATCATTAGGATTTAGTTTATAAGAGTAAGTTTATGTTTTCTTCTCAGAATAACCTTTAGGTAGAAGTTAGAATCTTACCAGCACATATAGTGTAGCAGCTCTAAGTTCACTTGCCCTGGTTTGACAATTTAGTGTTTTCAGGTAATTAAAATCTTTAATACAACAACCTGACATTTTTGGTGCCATTGCCGGGGAGTTGTTTAGAAGGTAAGTTAGATAATTGATTTGGTTATTTTCTTAAATGCATTTGGTTTGGTGTGGTATGTTTAGCAAGTTGACGAAAGAGGAGCTGTGTAACGAAGAGTGAGAACCGACATATCTGCTATCACAGGTTCCTATGAAACCCAATCTTAGTTTTTCTTTTATCTAGTATGTTTTCACGAGAAATAGAGATCATAGAGGTAGATTTAGGGGAAACTCAAAACAACAAAAAGAAGAAACCTCCACCCAAAAAGCAATAGAAACTGAGATTGGAACTCTGGCTGAGGAAACCATAGAGCAAAACATAGAATCAGGAACAAAACAAACAAAAATTGGATTAGAAGGGGTTAATTCCACACAAAAAGAACTTAAACCATTTATCATTTCCCCTCCAAAACCAGGAAACACCACATACCAACAAATACAAATTCCCGGTGATCCAAACTCGGTTGACATAGTTAATCCAGAAGAAGTGAATGCGATTTTTAGGAACCCTGACACTATAGTTTCACAAATAACAACTACAACTATTGAATCAAAGGTAATAGGATCCTCAAAAGAACCAATAGGAGATAGTAATTCTGTCAAAAAGAATCCAGAGAGGTGGGATTTCACACCCTCACCGAAGAAAGATCAGATTGCATATACAATTTTTGGTAATCCTTTTAACATGGTAGAAAGAGGGAGAGAATTGGATAGAAGAGAGAGAGGAGAAATTCATGTTGAAAATGAAGAAGAAGAACAAGTAGAGACTGAGCTAAGACCAGAAACCACCTTTGGGTTTCCAATTTTGGATTTGGTTCAAAATGTCAATATGAAAAATATCCCACCTTCGACACTACCAACCTTTTATGGGAAAAGTAGTGAAGACCCAGATGTCTTTATTTTTGAGTTTGATATCCTGTGCAGGAGATATAATTAGCTCCAGGATGCACATAAGATGAAGATGTTTCCTGCTACCCTAAAAGATTCTGCATTACGTTGGTTCATGAGTTTAGGAGAGTACATATATACAGGCACAAGGATTTTAAGTTTGGCAATCAATTGTAGATGGATACACAACACCAACAGTTCCACCAACAAATGACAAAGTAGTAAAACTCGGTGAGAATAATTCCAAAGCCACAAATGCACTTTTGAATGGTCTCAGTGATACGGTATTCACCGAAGTTTCACACTGTAAATCCACTAAAGAGATTTGGGACAAGCTTCAAAATATTTATGAAGGAGATACAAAAGTCAAAGAAGCAAAGCTTCAGACTTACAGAGGTCAGTTCGAACAACTGAAAATGAAGGAAGATGAAGATATTGCAACCTACTTCTTATGAGTCGATGAAATAGTGAATGCAATCATGGGATTGGGAGAAGAAATTGAAGAATCTGTAATTGTTCAAAATATACTAAGATCTCTTCCTATGGGATTCAACCCTAAGATATCAACATTATAAGAAAGATCGGATCTGGGATCAATAAGCATGAACGAACTGCATGTAATCTTCACAGCATATGAAATGAGAACTGAGAAGGAAAATCCAAATGTAAAAGAAGCAGCCTTCAAGGCATCCAAAAGATCAAAGAAAAATAAAAATGAACAAGAAGAATATAGCAGCAGCAATGATGCCTCAGAAGATGATGAAGAAGTGGCCAACTTCATCAAAAGACTGAACAAGAGAACCAACAGTAGGTATAGAGGTAAGCTCCCTTTAATTTGTTTTAATCGTGATGGTATTGGTCATTTTGCTAACAAATGTCCTCATAAGAAAAAGAGAAATGATGAAGGTTACTCAAAAGGAAAACACACATATAAAGGCAAAAGAACTACAAAGAAAGTTTTCAAGAAAAACTTATACACCAAAGAAGACATCTCAACATCAGATGAAGATGAAGTCAGTGACAATGAGACAAGAAGAGTTTTATTCATGGCAGTAAAAGACTTTGACAAAGAAGACTCCGAAGAAGAATATGAAGAAGACGAAGAAGAATTTGAAGAAGTCGAAGAAGAAATTGAAGAGGTAGAAGTTGACTATCGAGAAGAATTAATGTGTGCCATAGAAGTTATCAGAAGAGAAAAGAAGAAAAACAAGAAACTACAAGCAGAACTAGACAAGAAAAAAGACACTCAAGAACTAGAACAAATGATCACAAAATTGAAGGTTCAAATAGAATAAGATAAAGGAATTGAAGAAGCACTCAAAGAACAACTAGAAGAAAAGGACAAGATCATTGGAAACTTGGAAGCAGAGGTTGTCACACTAAGAAAGGATATTCAAAAGAAAAATATGCAGAATAGCTCAAAATTTCTGGATGACATTATCAGTAGTCAAAAATCTCATCTTGAGAAGTCTAGACTTGGATACAATCAGACAGAAAAGGGATCAAGCTCCAAAACAACAAACAAAGAAACAAATCCAAAGAGCTATGCAGAAAAAATCAAAGAGGATAGGAAGATATACAAGGAAGATTACAGGGACACTCCTCCCCCAAAAAGATTCAGATTTTAGGATCAACAACAGACAGATAAGCCTCAAGAAGAAGAAGGATTGATAACTCTCAGGTATCAAACTATATTTTTTGGTTTATGTTATACATGTAATAATTTTGGACATAAAGTTGTCAATTGCAGAGCTAACAACAGGAACAGTAACAACTTTGAGAGTTATACACAAAGAGGTTATTCAAGGAGACTTAGTGACACACAAAGAAGTTACAACAGGTTTGAATATTTGAGCACTGAAGTGGAATTTTACAAATGTAACAATTTTGGACACATTGCCAAGGATTGCAGAATGACAGTCCCTCCTAAAGAACCTCAATAGAATAACAACAGTCATATACAAGAACCTCAGAAAACAACATGGATAAGAAAGCAAGATCAATATAAAAATGAAGAATGCACAGTCACTCTACAAGCTAAGCAGAAGAAACAGGGTTGGTATGTTGATAGTGGATGTTCAAAACACATGACAGGTGGTAAAGACAAATTTCTTACATTACGAAAAGAAAAAAAATGGATTAGTCTCCTTCGGAAATGATAATTCATCCAAAATCATTGGAGAAGGCACAGTTTAAATTGGGAACATGAATGAAAAGGTACAAAATGTTCCACTGGTAGATGATATTAAACATAATATTCTAAGTGTGAGTCAAATGTGTGACCAAGGTCATAAACTTACTTTCGATTTAGAAAAGTGTGAGATAAGAAAAGAAGGTTCACGAAAATTGGTCAGTATGGCTGCAAGAACTTCAAAGAACATATATATGTTAAGTGAAATTGGAAATGAAAAGTGTTGTCTAGGAAAGGAAGATGAAAGTTGGCTATGGAATAGAAGAATGGGTCACATGCATTTTGATAACCTTGTCAAAGTTAGCAAAAGAGAAGCAGTCAGAGAAATGCTCTTGATCACAAAACCAACCAACACTTTATGCAAGCATTGTCAACAAGAAAAGCAAACAAAGACGAGGTTCGAATCAAAGGAATATTCAACAACAAGACCACTGGAAATTGTGCACATTGATCTAGTTGGACCGAATACAACAAAGGTATTAAAAGGTGAAAAATACTTTATGTTATTAGTTGATGATTATACAAGAATGAAAGCAGTTTGCTTTCTCAAGAACAAGTCAGAAGCTTTTGAAAACTTCAAGATCTACAAGGAAATGGTTGAAAATGAGATGGATTCAAGAATAATATTTTTGAGATATGATAATGGAGGAGAGTTCACTTCAAAGGAATTTATGGACTACTGTAGCAGTCATGGAATAAAAATAAAATTCTTTGTTGCTAGGACACCTCAACAGAATGGAGTTGTTGAAAGAAACAACAAGACAATACAAGAAATGGCTCGAACAATGTTAATGGATTCCAAATTGACAGATATATTTTGGACACAGGCAGTGCATACAACAATTCACATTCAAAACATAGTAATGCTCAGAAACAACATTGATAAAATTCCCTACAAGCTATGGAAAGGAAGACCATCAAATATGAAGCACTTCAGAGTTTTTGGAAGCAAATGCTACATCAAAAGAGAAGATGGCAGAATGGGAAAGTTTGACTCTTGTGTGGACAAATGAATACTTGTTGATTACTCAAGTACAAGGAAATCATACAAGTGTTACAATCTAAGATTGAACAAAGTTGTGGAAAGCATCAACGTAACAATTGATGAAATAGGAAAACCAAAATCAAAGGAAGAAGAAAACAAATCAATGGAACAACTTTTCGAAGAAGAAGATAAAAAAGCAGTAGAAGAGGAAGATAAAGATGAAGAGAATCCGACAGAAGAAGAAGAGAAAGTTCAGAAAGTATCTCACAGTGACAGGTTGACAGTGGTTCCATCATTCTACTTCTACTTTAGGGTGGCAGGACGGGGCAAGGACAGGTGGTTGTAGCCACCTTCCGGTTGTAGTTGGAGAACGTAGGGGGTTGTAGCTTGCTTCTGGTTGTAGCGAGAGAATTAGGGAGTTGGAGCTTCCCTCAGGTTGTAGCCTGAGAAACTAGGGGTTTGGAGCCTCCTTCCAGTTGCAGCTGGAAAACAAAGGAAGTTGGTGCTTCGAATGAATGTAATTCTTCAAGACATATAAGAAAAAACATTCCTTGGTTTTCTCCCGATTTGGGTTCCCACGTAAAACACTGGTGTACTGTGTATGTGTATGTTTGTTCATTTGTTCATTGCTTATTTACTCTGTAGTTATTGGATGATGATGGTTCATTGATATAACACTTCGATTATATGGTTAAAAAGGATTAAATTTCTCTATTACTGATTCACCCCCCCTCTCAGTAATCCAACACCAATTATCTATCTTTTCAGGATTAACATCTCCATTAAACATAGGTAAAGCAAATTTTACGTCAAGCTTTAATAATGGTTTCTTAAAAGAGGATTTATGGCTAGAATGATGAGAATGCTCAGAGGAAGAATAACTAGAACTTGAAGGTGAAGATGGAGGCTCGGGAGGATCTCCTCCAACCCCTTGGTTTACCAAAGCATCATCATTTGTATGTGATTCATTTTTCTACCCTTTCTTCTTCGCCCTCTTCTCGAAATATCCATACATTCGTTCAACCGTTTCTGACATGCAATAAAAAACCATGTGAAATTTCTTCTCCTATTCATCACGCTTGTCCTCTTCTGCCATTTTCTTCCTTCAGGATTGAAAGTCTTAAGATTTACTTCACCCTACTTATGCTTGGACCTAGTAAGCATTCACACTCAACAATTCAAGTCAAATACGACTTTTCTAATACCAACATGATCCAAGATCTTTTCATTGAGTGACTTATAAATAATTGCATTAAATGAGCATAAATTAAAGTGCACCATTAAAGAAGGAAAAGATAAAAAATGAAGAGACATAAGCATAAAATATGAACACCAAGAACTTGATAACATAGTTCTTCCTTGATGGACTACATCTCTGGGTCCTGCTCTCAAATGGGTAGGCCCTTTCATTAACTCAGCAAAATAATTTGGAAAAATACATAAGTATACCTCATTATGGAATCAAGCTGTAGAAATAATGCTCATATCACAAAACAGACAACACCACTGAATTCATGGAGTCGAATTACCCAAAAATGATTGTCTCCATGCCTTGATCCGACTCTAGCACTCCTAGGCCTAAGAAGAAAATTGTCTCGATTTTTGTGCCCCTCTGCAACTTGCATTAATGACTGGACTGCATAGAATTATGTGCCCAAGCAACTGTACCGTACGTGTGCCTCCTCCTTTGGCTGGGCGGACTCAACATTTAATAATTTTTCATGGCATTGGTTATAATGTAAGGCCGTTGGCCTTTTGGTTTGGGCGGAATTGTTAAGGCATATATGGGGGAGGAGGTCTCGGGGTCAAAACCGCGGGCTTCCCCCTTTTGGGTTTTATGTTGTTGCCATATATAAATATAACATATGGTTTGTTCTCTAAGTTTAGTGGTGGCGCTAATCCATATCCCAATGGTTAACTGCGGCCAAGTTTTGCATGGTTCGCTAGATTTGGTGGACCCACCAAACTTAATATTTTTTTCAAATTTAGCTCACAGATTGTCTTTGAGCATTTCTCGCCTACCATGTGGCAGCCTCTGATTGAGCCACATGGAGGCCTCCCACTAGGCCACATTGTCCTATGAAAATTCATCATGCCACGTTAATGTATGGATTGACATGTGGCACGATCTCATTGGTCCACGAGTCAACCCGAAAATGCCAAAACTGGGTGACACGTGGCAACCTCTGGTGCTGCCACATCACCATGCTTACGTCATGCTGATGGCTGATGTCAAGATGACATGTGTCACCTTCCTGCTCCTTCCACATGTGTTGTACGGATGCTGACTGATCCCCTGTTGACTGGGCTAGGTTGACCAAACTTTGACCGCGAATATATTTCAATCTGTAACTCCGTTTGACGAGCCATTTACGTTGTTGGAAATATTTCTACGCGCTCTCGCGATCATGTCATTTTCACTGAGTTTTGGGAACTTTGAATTTTTCCCCTTTCTCTGTCTGCTGAATCCATTATGAGCGTTCTAAGTTTTCTCTGCGAGTTCTAAGTTGTTCTTATCCTTCTCTGGATCCTTTTTGGATCAAAGGAGAACACAATCATTTCTTATTTTTCTTTAAAAACAATAGTCTAGAATAATCACAAGAAGAACCCACAAGCATAACACTAATTACACAGTTGAAATATCCAATAATAGCTTAGGAAAAACACAGACCGCGAGCAATCCTGAGCCAAATATTGATTTGAAGGGAAGAAAAAACATCATGGATGGAAGAATAAGGAACCATACCTGGAAAATCTTGCATGAGGGAGAGTGTTAGACTGTATGCTTCCTTCAAAACCCAAAAATGAGAAGCACCAACAATCACCAGAGCGAAAAACCAAACCGCAAGTATGGCTAGGGTGATGGACCTCGAGGGTTGTTTGAGTGACGTGCAGTAAATGCACGTCGCGTCCTTCTCTAGCCTCACTCAATTCAATGTACAATCCAACTAGTTCACCATAACTCTAAGCATTAATCAACCACATATTTCATAACCATATACCATTTGCATAGTGCGCCACCCTAAGTAATGTGAAAATATTTTAACAATAACAATGTGCCATAATAATACCCCGTGTGCTTCCACATATATCTTTTAACAAAGCGCATGCGTATAGTAGCAAGGGTTTATGTGCCCTCCTTTTGTCACAATTACACATAACATTAGGACTTGTATATAGTCCTTTAATTCAAAAAAATATCCTATATCATCCATTATCAAGATCATAAGTAAAACAATTAATCCATGTTTAATTGCAATATCAAAACAAAATTGACAATGATCCTTTCATCCATAGGGTAGGCTTAATATAATCTGAGAGTGATCATCAAAACTATCATTGCCATGTATCAAAACAATAAACCATGTTATGTCAACATAACATTATAAACTATGATTTGAAGCATTGAACTGTAGAAGACTGTGCTGGTACCATCACAACATCCAACGAAATATGAGCGCAACATATTCATCATAGCGCCACCGTCTACAAGGGGGTCCCACCTACTAGTTAATCATTAATATAAATAGTTAATAGAGCTTGGCAATCATTTGCGAGCATATTATTCATCGTTGCAGTTTTAAGCGTCAATAGTTCCAAGTACCTCAGTTGGTGCTAAGGGGAAGATTATTGACTTGGTGGTCAACACCTCCTTTGGGACTCGTGACATGGTTTTACAACCTCCCATGGATCCGTTAGCTTTGACGGTTGTATCATAAAATAACAAGTCAACCTTTTGTTTTAACAACAAATGTGGTTCAACATATGTATGGATATGTTTTAAAGAGGCATACAAAGAATTGAAATTTCAGATTGGGTATAGAATCTGGAAGAGAAAATTATTGATGATGAATAAGTTTTGGTTTTCTTCCCCTCTTATACATGATTCCCTTTTCATTTCTCCCTTGCATACTTGATATTGCATTGTTAGTCTCCAATTTTGACCATATTTTTTCCTATATCATGTCAGATATACCCCCATTCCATATCCAGTATCATTCCTTTCTGGCCTTACCTTGATACATTTCACATCATTTTGCCCTAAATGGAGCTATTCAAGGTATTCATATGATTCAAGTTATTTTTAATGTATTTTGATACTTTAAAATAATATTGACACTAATGTGGTATGAGTTAGGTACTTGTTTCCTTGAAACAGATTTATCAGTACTAGGTACCGGCTTGCACTTAGTGGAGATGTCAAAGATTTGCATGACATTGCAGGATTGGAATGACAGCCGATTCATATTATTGATTGATTCATAGCTCAGATTTGAAATCTCGAATTTAATTTCGAAGGAACAGAACGTAATGACTCAGAGCAAAATTATAGAACCACTCGTTATGATGCTTATCTCTATTTTTATGATTCATGCTTCTTGACACTGCATGTCATGAAGCTGTGAACTTAGTTTAACTAACTTTGAGTCATTTTCGGATCTAAGATTCACTTAATTAAATGTACCTATGTTCAAGACTATTTTTGGAGGACCTATATAAACTCAAATCACTCTCAAGAAACGATTATGATATATGTGTTATGCGATTTCTGATAATACAATTTCTATGTGTTTTATCATTTCCTGTTAAATGACTTGAGTTTATTTTACGAATTATGGAGCATGAGGAATGAAACAGTTATGCATGGAATAATTTGTGTTAGCTTTGGTTTTGTTTTAGGGTGATTGCACCTCTTGGTTGGGCCCGCCAACAGGTTCAATTCACTTTCTCTTTTCCATAGTATAGTTAGTTTGTTTCTAGTTCTAGAATCTGCGTGTGAGTTAGTTTTAACTTGAAGTTACTCTTCTAAATCCCGACTTAGTCATTTATCGTTTAGTTCATTCTCAGTTTGATATTATCTCGTTGACCATTGAGTGTTGGAATGAGTTATTTTCCATTGTAAAATTTGAGGAATGAATCAAGTACGATTAATCTCTCTCTTAAATGAGTTTGGATTTGCTCTGTCTTCCAGTTTCTAGTTTGATCATGATTTGAAGATAGTTTGAGTTTGGATTTACTTTGTTTTGTTAGGGTAGCTTTCTTGTGGTCAGGTTAAAGGAAGCTTCTGATAATTGTAGGATAAAATAGGACATTTAATAGTTCCACCTTTGTTAGATTTAGAACTGCTTGGTATTTAGATTAAATAAGAGGTTTTTGAAATGTTCTGTCTTTTATGGTTCAAATAGATATTTTGATGATTAGATGTTTAAGTTAATGGTAGATATCCTTGGGTGATTTCTTTAGATTAGGAATAGAAATACATTTGATTAACTCAGAATTGTTTCCATTTGATTAATTAGACAAGATATGATTAGTTTTAAGATAATCATTAGGATTCAGTTTATAAGAGTAGGTTTATGTTTTCTTCTCAGAATAACTTTTAGGTAGAAGTTAGAATCTTACCAGCACATATAGTGTAGCAGCTCTAAGTTCACTTACCTTGGTTTGACAATTTAGTGTTTTCAGGTAATTAAAATCTTTAATACAACAGCCTGACATTTTTGGCGCCGTTACCGGGGATTTGTTTAGAAGGTAAGTTAGATAATTGATTTGGTTATTTTCTTAAATGCATTTGGTTTGGTGTGGTATGTTTAGCAGGTTGACGAAAGAGGAGCTGTGTAACGAAGAGTGAGAACCGACATATCTGCTATCACAGGTTCCTCTGAAACCCAATATTAGTTTTTCTTTTATCTAGTATGTTTTCATGAGAAATAAAGATTATAGAGGTAGATTTAGGGGAAACTCAAAACAACAAAAAGAAAAAACCTCCACCCAAAAAGCAATAGAAACTGAGACTGGAACTCTGGCTAAGGAAACCATAGAGAAAAACATAGAATCAGGAACAAAACAAACGGAAATTGGATTAGAAGGGGATAATTCCACACAAAAAGAACTTAAACCATTTATCATTTCCCATCCAAAACCAGGAAACACCACATACCAACAAATACAAATTCCCGGTGATCCAAACTTGGTTGACATAGTTAATCCAGAAGAAGTGCATGCTATTTTCAGGAACCATGACACTATAGTTTCACAAATAACAACTACAACTGTTGAATCAAAGGTAATAGGATCCTCAAAAGAACCAATAGGAGATAGTAATTATGTCAAAAAGAATCCAGAGAGATGGGATTTCACACCCTCACCGAAGAAAGATCAGATTGCATATACAATTTTTGGTAATCCTTTTAACATGGTAGAAAGAGGGAGAGAATTGGATAGAAGAGAGAGAGGAGAAATTCATGTTGAAAATGAAGAAGAAGAACAAGTAGAGACTGAGCTAAGACCAGAAACCACCTTTGGGTTTCCAATTTTGGATTTGGTCCAAAATGTCAATATGAAAAATATCCCACCTTCGACACTACCAACCTTTTATGGGAAAAGTAGTGAAGACCCAGATGTCTTTATTTTTGAGTTTGATATCCTGTGTAGGAGTTATAATTATCTCCAGGATGCACATAAGATGAAGTTGTTTCATGCTACCCTAAAATATTTTGCATTACATTGGTTCATGAGTTTAGAAGAGTATAGCATTAGATCTTGGGAAGATATGAAGACAAAAATTTTAAAGAAGTACCAAGACTATTGTAGACCCAAGGATTCTCGAAATGATATTTTTAAAATGCAACAGCAAGATGAAGAGAGCCTTGAAGATTTCTTAGAAAGGTTTACATATACTCTTCAAAAATCCAAATATAATGATCTCCAAGATGAAGCAATCAATACTCTTTTCTTAAAAGGGGTTTCAGATGAATACATTGACACTCTCAACTTAATGGCTTCATGAGACATTTATCAGAAAGACTTTGAAGCACTCAGTGAACTATGTAGAAATTATTCGAGAAGTAGGGGGAAAACGGTAAAAAGTGTGAGAGAACCTGTCAACAAAAACACCAAAGTACCCACATCTGGTGGAGTTACTAGAACTGAACTGGGAAACCTTTTGGAAAATTTTAAAATAGACATTTTAGGAACGATCAGCTCTCAGTTAGACATTCTGAAGATTAAGAAAAAGAAGGAAGAGGAAAACCCTGTATTAAGCATATTCTGGCCAAAATGTAGAAAAATACATCCTTTACGTGAATGTCCTTTGGATAATGTTTCTGTATGTGCAATTTGTACTGAAAATCATAAAATAGAAGATTTTCCATCCTTACCAGGATTGCAAGCTATATTCAAGGGAGGGGAAGCTCCAGGGACTCCATTTTCACCTAAGAGGCCTTGGCAACCTAGGAACTCGAATATGTATCAAGAACCATCCCCACAACCTTCTGGCTATTATCCACCCTTCTCTCAACAACAACAACATCCATGGAACTGGCCAAATTGGCCTCCACAAAATGTCCCTGCTCAACCTTGGTATCAGGGATGGAGAGAACATAATTATGGAAATAACCAACAACAACATGCGGTACCAATTCCCCAGAATCCATGTACTCAATACCCTCCGAACATGCATCAGCTATTGCCTGGATTTACTCCACCTCCTTTACCACCTCTTCAACAAATTCCTCAGCAGCCTCAGAATCCACCTCGTCCCACCATATTACCCGCTCAACCCATTCCAAATCCTAATAACAGACCACCTCTGCCACTCCATAGTGCTGATTTTTAAAACTTCCCAGCTTACACCATAAACCCCATTTCCATACAAGAAATACAGTTAAGATCTGGGAAAACTTTAAATAAAACTCAGCCTGCACCAAAGGTAATTATCCAAGAACATGAAGAAGAACCTGTAGATGATTTATCAAACGAGGTATCTTTAAAATATGTCATCATTCCAAAGAATAAAGTATCTGAATCACAACATAACATACAAACTCAGGTTCCCCAAACACCTTCTTTTCCTAAGAGGTTGCTCATTGAAAAACCAATTGCTCAATCTGAGTTTGACATCATGAATGAACTAAAAAATGTTTGTGTTAAGATTCCATTGTTACAAGCAATCAGAGATGTTCCAATCTACACCAAGACCATTAAATAAATTTTCATTAAGAAACTAGGTTGAAAACAAAAAGATCCACCCACGATACACCTAGTAGGCCAATCATCGAATTGTATTTCTGAAGCTCCTAAGATTGTGAAGTATGCCAACCCCGGGAACCCAATAGTATCAGTTACTATCAATAATGTTTCTATTGGTAATACTTTAGTCAACTTGGGTGCAACCATTAATATAATGACCATCAATACAGTTGAACAGTTACAACTAAGTCAATTCCTTCACCCTACCCCTACAGTTCTTGAACTTGCTTCTAGAACTATAAAACCTGCTGGGGTCCTTGATGGCATTCTTGTTACATTAGCTTCGTGGGAATATCCTGTCGACTTCATGATTATTCATTCAAAGGATCTCACGAAAGGTCATCCAATCATTTTAGGGAGACCTTGGTTGGCTATGGCCAATTCTTTCATAGGATGTCATGGTGGGGATATGTTCATCTCAAATGGAATTTCTTCACAGAAGCTTATTCTTTTTCCACCTGCTCAACTGCTTATAGAAGAATTATGGTGGCTAAAATGTCCCTATCACGAGAATGATGAGGAAGAGCCTTTATTCTCTGTTGATGAATTTCACGCGTTATAAGAGCCAACAAAGGATGATATTTTAATCCAATTTCTTTATGTGACAGAAAATGTCGAATTTCCACAAACATATTTTCAATACGATCAAATTTTCATAGAGGAATTTCAAGAACGAAGTGAGTCATTTTTCTCGTTTTCACCATCTATGGTTTTCACCATTGATGAGCATCTAGGGTCATATACCATTCCAGTAGAACTTAGCCCAGGAAAATGTTTATACATCAATTCTGAATTAAGTCTCAACCAACAGGAGCAGTTAACAAATCTTTTGAAAGAATAGCCAGGGGCATTTGCATGGGAGTACACTGATATGAGAGGAGTGCATCCTGACACCTGTATTCACCACATATATATCCAACCAGAGATAACACCAATACGACAACCACAAAGTTGTATGAATCCAATCTTAAAAGATTTTGTGAAAGAAGAGTTACATAAATTATTAAACGTGGGATTCATTTATCCAATTTCTGACAGCAAGTGGGTTTTACCCCTTTTTGTGGTACCTAAGAAAATGATAGGGAAATGGAGAATGTGTGTAGACTTTAAGGAGTTGAATAAGGCAACCTTGAAGGACTACTTTCCCTTGCCTTTTATAGATTAGGTTTTGGATACCTTGGCTGGAAAAAGATACTTTTCCTTCTTCGATGGATATGGTGGATACAATCAGATTCAAATTGCTTCTGAAGACCAGGACAACACAACATTCACGTGTCCTTGGGGCACTTATGCTTATAAAGTGCTACCCTTTGGATTATGCAATGTTCCTGCTACATTTCAAAGAGCAGTCCTTGGGATTTTTGCTGACTTAAGTCATGATTGTGTGGAAGTGTACATGGACGAGTTTACTCTTTATGGTAATACCTTCGAAGAATCCATAAGTAATCTTGAGAAAGTCTTGATTCGCTGTCAGGAATCAAACTTATCCCTTAGTCATGAAAAATGTAAAATGCTATTAATTGAGGGAATCGTGTTGGGTCATCATTTGTCTGTAGAAGGAATTAAAGTTGATCCAGCTAAAATTGAAGTAATAGTTAAGCTTTCCTCTCCGAAAACCCAAAAAGATGTGTGAAGTTTTTTGGGACATGCTGGATATTATCGTCGTTTTATTGAAAACTTTACAAAGATAGCCAACCCCATGTTTAAACTACTAGCAAAGGATGCTGATTTTTTTTGGGATAACAATTTTCAAAATGCTTTTGAAAATTTGAAAGCAAAATTGTCCATGGCACCTATTCTACGAGGACCAAATTGGTCTCTTCCTTTCCATATTTCAGTTGATGCCTCAGACACTGCTTTAGGAGGAGTGCTTGGACAAAAAGAAAACCAACAAAAACCTTACTCCTCATGAATTGAACTACACTGTGACAGAGAAGGAATTTTTGGCTGTAGTTCATGCCATTAAAAAATTCCGTCATTACATCAATGGGTATGAGGTTTTTGTACATACCGACCATTCTGCTATTATATTTTTGATGAACAAACCAGTTACTACTGGAAGAATCACACGATGGATTTTGCTACTTCAAGAATTTAACATCACTATAGTGGATTGGCCAGGAAAAGAAAATGAAGTTGCAGATTTTCTCTCTCATATTCCTCAAGACAGTACTGACATTCCAGTGAATGATAATTTCCCTGATGAAAATCTATTTGCAGTAGCTGTTAAGACCCCTTGGTTTGCAGATATGGCAAATTATTTAGCTACAGGGAGACTACCAGCTCATTTGTCATCACCACAAAAGAAAAAAATTGTCCAGCAAAGTGCTTATTACTCTTGGGTAGGAAGTGATCTTTTTTATACAAGTCCTGATATGATCATTAGGAGATGTGTTCGGGAATATGAGATTGTTAAGAACCAAAGACTGAATACAAAAGCACCACAACAGATATACAAGAACAATATGCAAAATCTCCTTTATTACCATCAAACCCTTAGGGTAGGGCAACACCATACAATGGATCTTATTATGGAAGAGATCCTCTCCTGTTCACTTGCCTCTTCAAGGGGGCATCCTCCTATTGAGCTACCGCTCCACATACAATACTTCTCTTCATGTCTCATTACATTGCTTGAACCCCTTTATATAGTGCTACCATCACCTAAGAACATTTTAGAGGAGGAATCTTCTAGAAGTAGAACCTTCTAAGAAGTCCTCTTACATTTATTATATCTAATTACACATTTATTATATATAACTACCATAGTGGGCCTTATTTAATAATATAGTGGACCTAGTCCACCTTACATTGAATGGTCTCCACTATCATCACTATGGGCCCTCTGGGCCCCTCCACTACCTCTCTAGCTACCTTACATTCCATCCCCCTTATGAAAGCGTTGTCCTCAACGCTTGATGTACAACCATATACCAGGGTCCCATGGATAATTGTGGACCATAATGTTGAAGAAGACTGAAGAGCCAAAGTCCCATGTAGAAAGGAAAACCATCATGCTGAAGTAGTCCAACCGCCATTGTAAACCAGGGTCACATGTCCAAGTGCTCATGTGAACTCCACACGAAAGATATTGTCACCCAATAACCAACTGAAAATGATGCTCCCAATACTGACACCTATCATGTGGATCCAAATAAGAATATCCATCCACATAGTGGGAGAGGATCAAAGATGAATCTGGGAGAAACAATACCATTGTAAAATATGCAGACTGAACGCTGGTAACTAGATCCTGATGTGGGACATTGATGTTCTCTACAGAAGGTGGAGTAGAGTTATCAAATAAAATATGGAAGTGGTTGTCATCCCAGAAATGACAACTATTCATATACCAATCATCACAATAATCTTCAAAATCATACCAAGCATATATTTCTTGATTATATTTATCCCTGATGATGTCTGCCATAAGAAATCTCTCATGCATGCTATCTAATGAACTATGAAGACTATTATTGAGGCCATATGCAAGGTCATGAAATTTGTCATGCAATGTGTCACACAATGTGTCATACAATTGACATTTGAATGCTTCAAGAATTTATTTGAGATTTTGAGAAGAAATAGCCTTCTGAGCACCCTATGAACCCTTCGGTCCCAATAGAACAATAAGTTACAACAGAAAATCACGGTTTTTTCTGAAAAAACCATAAAAAACTGTTGAAGTTAAAATGCTCTTAACTTCACTTCCCGGACTCCATTTCGGCTAATTTTTTTTTGAAATTGGGTGAAATTGTGAGAGGAAATCAGATCTGTAATTTGTTAGAGAAAATTTGGCTTCCAACTGCTACATAAATAAAAACAAATCGCGTTGCCGTCCGCAGAAAAAACCCTGAAAATTTGAAGATTTTAAAACTTCAATATCTTGACCTTCCGGACTCCGTTTCGAACGATTTTTTTTTCAACTTGGGTTTTTTTTTGAGAGGAACTCAGATATACAACCCTTTTCTACAAATTTTTCACAAAAATATACCGAAAAAATCGAGAATGTCGCGGCCCTCTTTTTTCTTCTCTGAAAAAAAATCTGCAAAAATAAAAAATATTTGCCCACAATGTCTGCCAAGGAAAGTGCTCTGATACCACTTGTTAGGAACCAAAGAATGAATACAAAATCACCACAACATATATACAAGAACAATATGCAAAATCGTCTTTATCACCATCAAACCCTTAGGGTAGGGCAACACCATACAATGGATCCTATTATGGAAGGGATCCTCTCCTGTTCACTTGCCTCTTTGAGGGGGCATCCTCCTATTGAGCTACCGCTCCACATAAAATACTTCTCTTCATGTCTCATTACATTGCTTGAACCCCTTTATATAGTCCTACCATCACCTAAGAACATTCTAGAGGAGGAATCTTCTAGAAGTAGAACCTTCTAAGAAGTCCTCTTACATTTATTATATCTAATTACCCATTTATTATATCTAACTACCATAGTGGGCTTTATTTAATAATATAGTGGACCTAGTCCACCTTACATTGAATGGTCTCCACTATCATCACTATGGGCCCTCTGGGCCCCTCCACTACCTCTCTATCTACCTTACAGAGATTCCCGATATCCTTTAGGCATGTCATGATGGGCCATGTGGAGGACACTTCTATGATAAGAGAACGACATATAAAGTCTTACAATCAGGATATTACTGGCCGACACTGTTCAAAGATGCAACAAAATATGTAAGAAGATGCGATAGTTGTCAGAGGATGGGAAGACCTACCGTAGCATACAAGATGCCCTTACGATTGCAGGTTGTGATTGAACCATTTGATAAATGGGAACTTGATTTTGTAGGACCAATTTTCCCAATGTCAAGGAAGAAGAAGTACATCTTGGTTTGTACAGATTTTGTGACCAAGTGGGTAGAAGCAAAATCCTTATATCAGGCAACTGAGAAATCAGTGGTTGAATTTATTTATGAAGATATCTTTACCCACTTTGGTGTTCCACGAGAGATTGTTATTGATCAAGGTGATCAATTCACTTCTAAGCTGATGAAGGAACTCACAGATAAATATGGGATAAAACACTGTAAGTCTTCCCCATACCATCCACAAGCCAATGGGCAAGTGGAATCCATGAATAAAGTTCTAGAAGCTATTCTGACCAAGACAATACATTTACATCACAAAGATTGGGCGGATAGACTTCCAGAGGCTTTATGGGCATATCAGACTACGTGGAGAAATACCACTGGTCATACCTCTTATGAATTGGTGCAAGATACCAGATATATAAAATATGTAGAACATAAATAAAATGCTAGAAATGGCAGAATAACAGTAAAATATCCAGCATAATCTTCACAATAACACATAAATGATATAATAACAACAATAGAAATAACACTTTGATTCATAAAGCAATGTTCACAGGCCTCTTCGAGGGGGCAACCTCCAATTGAGCAGCGCTCTGTTACAATAATCTCCAAGCTAGGGTTTTCATACCCTCGACCCTTATTTATACTAAATATGTCTATTAAGAGAAGCATCTAGAGGAAAATCCTTCTAGAGGCGGAAGCTTCTATTAGGTCTTCTTACATCCGCCTTATTCTATTTTATTGAAAGGCCTTATTAATATTGATATTTATTACATCCAAATACATTGATCTACCTATGTGCGGGTTAGGACCGTAACAATTGGTATATGGCAAGCAAATTCTCCTTTCCATAGAATTTCAGATTCATACCTTCCGCATAGCAGCAGAATTGAGTTTGAATTTGGATGAGGCACAGAAACAGAGAGTTATGCAATTGAATGAATTGGGAGAAATTAGGCAAGATGCTCTTCAAAGAACTATCCTCATACAAAATCAACGTAGCAAATGGCATGATAAATACATTAAGAAGAAGCATTTTCAACCAAGGGATTGGGCATTGCTATTTGATTCCAAATATAAAACTTTCAAAGGAAAACTTACGACAAGATGGTTGGGACCTTATGAAGTGGAAACTGTTTTTGATAATGGATTTGTTAGAATCAAGACCATAGATGACTCTCAAAATTCCTTTGTAGTAAATGGACATCGATTAAAAGTATATAACAAACCCTTGTCTAGAAATGATTTTCTATAGGAAATTTCTAAACAACCAAAAATAAAGATAGTAGGAGAAGAGTCTTCTCCTCCTGCTAATCCTTGATCTTTTTGGTTATTTCAGAATTTTGTAAATAATAAATCTTTTATGAATAAAAACCTAAAAAAAAAAAAAAAAAAAAATTTTNAATAAAAACCTAAAAAAAAAAAAAAAAAAACATTTTGGATATGTTGACATATTGTTTTCAGTTTTACAGGATTTTTGAAGCAAGTACAGAATTGAATTCCATCACTTTTTCTCAACAGGTAAGAAGGTAAGATCATTTTATTTTTATTTTTTTTGAAATTTTCTTATCAATATATACTGTCTTGTTTTGAAATTAATAAATTTGAGCTTGTTTTCTCCCTTTGAATTGCTCATTAAAGTATGAAAGGGGCATTTATCAGTGATATGATTATTCTTTACTAGGCCTGATAGATTATGATGGGAAAGAAACCCCCATAGATTTTTCTTTTAGCATTTTCTCAGACTCTCAAAACATGAGAAAGCAATGAGCATATACTAACTTGGGCTCATAAAATCCACAAGTAAGTGATTACTGTCCCACAAAATCATTTTCTGCAAAATTTATATCTGCACTCACATTGGATGATATGGGATACGTTAAGGTCCACCTTCCGACAAGTCTCACTCCATCGACATCAACACCTTATCTGGAGTAGAGATTAGAGACTATTTAGTACCCTGGGATATGCATGCCTCAATGACAGATTTCCTTGCTAACAACCATGGGAATACATCAATGTCTCTTGGTTGATATATCCTATAGGTGACTTGACACCAAGACCTTTATTCGTACCTGTTATGATGTACTATAGGTACCTTGAGGCCCATTGACATCAATGGTGGGTCATCTTGCATTAGTTAACGACATTCATTAATGTATAATACTCCAATGATTTCTTTTTGTGTTCGACTCCAGAACATTTATTCACACAAATAAGTATTATACCATGGCTTAAAGCTTTGAAGCTATTGTAGAAGACATAATTTTGATTGATTCCTTCCAGGAATGAACATGAGACAAGTTTAGGGATAGCCATTAGATAATTTGCTTCATAAACAAGAAAATCTTTTTCTTAGCAAGTTATTATAGGTTCAAATTTCTCTGTAGATCTCAGTTTATTTCATCAGTACCAGTCAGTGCCAGACATAATTAATCAGTCAYAGTGGTTATCAACAGTACAGAATCCAATTACAACTCTGGCGCCCACTAGATTCAGAATTGGCTTCAAAATCTCTACAGTAAGAAAATACAACATAATAAGGAGTAAGTACTTGAGCTCAGGTAAGCATAGTTTCATGTTAGTTAATTTAATTTATTAAATTACATATTAATAACTTGAACTATGACTGCCTCGATACTCCATGACATTTCATCATTCCTATACTCTGTACTTAAAAGGCTAAGTTCAACTCTTCTTGACATTCCATATCATGAAAAATGAACTGCATTATAATGGTTGAATTTGACGCGAATCATATGAAATGATATTTTGAAAAGGTGTACGACCATCATCATTCCTTCACACGCTACTGATCCTCATGACACTTAAAACTTCCTTCCATAATTCCTTTCACGACCTATTTCATACATCATAATCTACTCCTCTGTTGCCTTAATTCCTTTGCTCATCTTTGAACCTTTCCTGTTATACTGAGTAGAATCATGGTGGCGAATCGTCACGAACCCGAGACTTATGCAAATTTGGAGGCTCTTCCTGAGTATGAAGCCACCAAACACATTTTTCAAAAAGCTGGATGGGAGTCGTTCTTCAAGAAATTTGACGGGTATGATGATAAGATTACACTTCAATTCACTCTACACTTTCATGGTGGACTAGCTAAAGTGGGTGAGCTGGAATTTGAAGTCACAGAGAAGTTCATTTCTGAAGCAATTCAGTTACCCAGTACTGGTCAGAAATGGACGAAGGGACAACCAGTAGACAAAAATCTCTGCACGCAGCTCCTTCAACCCCAGTGTTAGAAATTACAATGGTCAGAAGGCACATTGAGGTTGTGGTTGGAACCGAAATGGGCTCAGTTGCTATCCATACTTCAATGCTACCTCACCTGTGAAGGTCGGTACACGATCGTGTTTCCCTGTCATACTCGACTCCTACTGCATTTCAAAGGTAACCATTTGGTGAACATCCCTTATTTTTTTGTTGAAGAGTTTGAAGAATATGGCAGAACAAGTTCGCAAAGCAAAAGATTTTAGAAGCAGTCAGTTTCATTTTGGTCTTGTCAAAATTTTGGTTAAGTTTGCGCTATCCCACAAACAAGAATCTTGGGATATGTTAGTTGTAAGAACCCTAGCTTCTGACAAATCTAAAGATAAAAATATTGAGTCCATTGCTCCATAGAAGAAGTCAAATTCTAAGAAAAAAGTTGTTAAAACCCTAGACAAAATCTGTGATGAACCTGAGTATACACCAGATTGCACAATTGAGGCCAGTGATGATAATCCTGGCACTGAACATTCGTTTGATGTCCGTGGTTCTGATGGTGTGGAAACTAGCCGTGAAAAAGTGGAAAACACTGTCCCTACAGATGTAAATGTTGAAACTCCGATTTCTTCTCCTACTGCTAAAAATATTATTGATGTGGAACAACTTGAGCAGTTAATCGACAAACCTAGAAGAAATCCTAAACGTAAATGCACACTTTCAAATATGGATAACTTCGTGCCTAGTTATCCATTACAGGAAAGATTGAAAAGTATGAATGATCATGAGGAGGCTTCGGAGTCCTCTGAGATGACATGGACTCTCTCTCAATTAATTAGAAAAGTCCGTAAAGTCAATCAACAAGATAATGTGCCCAAAGAAATTGAGCAGGATAAGCCAATTAAAATACCATTCGATACCCCTGTTCAAGTATATGATGAGTTCACTCATGAATCCAGTCTAGTTGACACCCCTGTTCAAGTATATGATGAGTTCACTCATGAATCTAGTCCAGTCGACACCCTTGTTCAAAGACCAGATGAGTTCACTCATGAGTCCAGCCCTTAAACACAACAAGGTCGTGGTAAGACATTCAAATCTTACTGTGAAATCTCTTCCAATAGATCTTTGCGACCAATGGTTGTCAGATTGGAAAACATGAATCACAGGTTAAAAGAGAAGTTACATGAATATGCCATACTGGATCGGCATATCAAAATAGAAAATGAACTTATGAAACTCAGGCAAGCTCACTTCTCGTCAAAGATTGAACAATTAAAAAGGAAAAATAGATGTCTTTTTTAGAAGAATAAGAGATTGCAGAGGATTGCAAGGAAGCACATCACCATTAATCGGGTTCTTAAGAAGGAAATCAGAAACATAAAGAAGCATGAGAAATTGCAAATGTTGGTTGCAGCTGCCGCAACACTCTGATGAATCATAGTTTTTGACTTTTTGTTGCCTGAGGACAGGCAAAGACTTCAGCTTGGGGGAAAATGTTAGTCTCCAATTTTGACCATATTTTTGCCTATATCATGTCAGATATACCCCCATTCCATATCCAGTATCATTCCTTTCTGGCCTTACCTTGATACATTTCACATCATTTTTCCCTAAATGGAGCTATTCAAGGTATTCATATGATTCAAGTTATTTTTAATGTATTTTGATACTTTAAACTAATATTGACACTAACGTGGTATGAGTTAGGTACTTGTTTCCTTGAAAAAGATTTATTAGTACCAGGTACCGGCTTGCACTTAGTGGAGATGTCAAATATTTGCACGACATTGTCGGATTGGAATGTCATCCGATTCATATGATTGATTGAGTCATAGCTCAGATTTGAAATCTCGAATTTAATTTCAAAGGAACAGAACATAAGGACTCATAGCGAAATTATAGAGCCACTCGTTATGATGCTTATCTCTATTTTTATGATTCACGCTTCTTGACACTGCATGTCATGAAGCTGTGAACTTAGTTTAACTAACTTTGAGTCATTTTCGGATCTAAGATTCGCTTAATTAAATGTACCTATGTTCAAGACTATTTTTGGAGGATCTATATAAACTCAGATCGCTCTCAAGAAATGATTATGATATATGTGTTATGTGATTTCTGATAATACGATTTCTATGCGTTTTATCATTTCCTGTTAAATGACTTGAGTTTATTTTACGAATTATGGAGCATGAGGAATGAAACAATTATGCATGGAATAATTTAAGTTAGCTCTGTTTTCGTTTTAGGGCGATTGCACCTCTTGGTTGGGCCTACCAACAGGTTCAATTCGCTTTCTCTTTTCCACAGTATAGTTAGTTTGTTTCTAGTTCTAGAATCTGCATGTGAGTTAGTTTTAACTTGAAGTTACTCTGCTAAATCCTGACTTAGTCATTTATCGTTTAGTTCATTCTCAGTTTGATATTATCTTGTTGATCATTGAGTGTTGGAATGAGTTATTTGCCATTGTAAAATTTGAGGAATGAATCAAGTACCGATTAATCTCTCTCTTAAATGAGTTTAGATTTGCTCTGTCTTCCAGTTTCTAGTTTGATCATGATTTGAATATAGTTTGAGTTTGGATTTACTTTGTTTTGTTAGGGTAGCTTGATTGTGGTCTGGTTAAAGGAAGCTTCTGATAATTGTAGGATAAAATAGGACATTTATTAGTTCCACCTTTGATAGATTTAGAACTGCTTGGTATTTAGATTAAATAAGAGGTTTTTGAAATGTTCTGTCTTTTATGGTTCAGATAGATATTTTGATGATTAGATGTTTAAGTTAATGGTAGATAGCCTTGGGTGATTTCTTTAGATTAGGAATAGAAATACATTTGATTAACTCAAAATTGTTTCCATTTGATTAATTAGACAAGATATGATTAGTTTTAAGATAATCATTAGGATTCAGTTTCTAAGAGTAAGTTTATGTTTTCTTCTCAGAATAAACTTTAGGTAGAAGTTAGAATCTTACCAACACATATAGTGTAGCAGCTCTAAGTTCACTTACCCTGGTTTGACAATTTAGTGTTTTCAGGTAATTAAAATCTTTAATACAACAACCCGACATGCATACTGTAGAAAGAGCCTTATGAAGTCATATTTAAAAAATGTTCCAATGTATGTTTATCTTACTTTGTGTTGTATTATGCTTAAAATATTTCTATTGAATGGTTGAAGCGATAATGGCAAATAGATAAGCTTCTTTAGTAGGAGGAGCAGAGGGAGTAGCAAATGCAATAGAGGAGGAAGATGCAGAAGGACTAACATTTTTTGGCAACAAGGGAGACACAAGAGGATAATGTTCTCTATCGATTTTGATTCAAATTAATATGAGCTCAACTAGTTTGTGCAAATTAGTTATTTAAACCTTGATGGGAAGATATGCTTACCTCAACCCCTAGCTCCCCATAGTGCACCTTTGCAGCTTCACCTTGGTATATTGGACATTCTTGAGACTCTTCTTCAACCTACAAATGATGGTTGGGATAGTAATCTAGTGAATCCTTCTTCTGGTATTGCATATTTTCCTACCAATCCCAGAGACCCTCATTTACCTCATTACACAGTTCCTTTGGTCACATTAGTTGCTTCTATAGCCAAATCCTATCTCGGGGAAAAAAATCCACCTTCTCAAGAAATACAGATTGACGAAGGAAATAAGTCTATTGTCATACCTAGCATTGACACCTCCCAGTCCACCATTTTGCACTCAAAACATGATCCAGGTGGATATTGGTGTCCACCCACCTATTCCAACTAGCTCCTCTTGATAATCTTTAGTTCAACATGTTCTTCTTTAATTCTTTGTAATTGTGGGTTCTACACTTCTAGGGCTATCTGAAGCCCTACACAACTTCCAGGGGGATATTAGTGGTGGCCCACCTAATCCAACTGGCTTATTTTGGAAGTTTTCATGTCAGTACATCTTATTGTACTTCCAGGGCCGTTTTGGGGCCCTAAACCTTGTTTTTTTGGCTTACCATAGTCAAACTGTAGAATAAGTCAGGTTTGATGACATAATGTGTATTTCTCGAAAATACCTTTCCAACAGGCTATCACGCGCCTAAAACAAAGGTTGTATGAAAAAGTTATGACCCTGGGAAGTTGAGGTACCAACTTACCGATTAGGGCCCACATAAACTTTGGCGTTTCATTTCCTAGGGTTAGGTGTTTGGATGTCTAGGGTTTTGGAATTCATGAGTAATGTTAAAAAGGCCTCTGGAGCCTCATTGTAATCATTATTCTTATATGGATGCGCATAGCAGCCACATATCTTCTCAGAGATAACTACCACCATTCAAGCAAGTTGTTTTCAGTTCTGCAATTTTACAGTTTCAAGCTATTTTATTTATTCAATAGAAGTTATTTTTCACTGGATAGTTGTTGTTGTTCTCCATAT